>JASGCC010003469.1:0-23834 GCA_030067915.1 Hydractinia echinata | reverse complement strand
AAATGTGATAAATGAGACAATTGGACTCCAAGAAATAACATTCTTCTTAATTTGACATGATTGCTGGAACTCAGCAATTACACTGGGCGCTGTGGTAGCGCTTTATTTAAAAATTTAGATAAATAAGTCATTTTTTCACTGTGGGACCAATCCTAGCCGTTAGCGCGGGCTGAAGAAATAGAGACAGTTTCAAAAACTACATTTCATTGACTCTCTAACGTTATCAGTCCGTTTGAGTTACAACGGTTGCGTCACATATTCGTACCAACATGTATTTAGCGATATTTTTCTGATATTACTAGGTTGCATCGCTTTTAACAGTGAAACGATTGACTGTGGGACTTATTTAAACTGATTTCGGACTTTGACCTTATAAATGTGATAAATGAGAAATTGGACTCCAAGAAATAACATTCTTCTTAATTTGACATGATTGCTGGAACTCAGCAATTACACTGGGCGCTGAGGTAGCGCTTTATTTAAAAATTTAGATAAATAAGTCATTTTTTACTGTGGGACCAATCCTAGCCGTTAGCGCGCGCTGAAGAAATAGAGACAGTTTCAAAAACTAATTTCATTGACCTTCTAACGGTATCAGTCCGTTTGAGTTACAACGGTTGCGTCACATATTCGTACCAACATGTATTTAGCGATATTTTTCTGATATTACTAGGTTGCATCGCTTTTAACAGTGAAACGATTGACTGTGGGACTTAATTGAACTGATTTTGGACTTTGACCTTATAAATGTGATAAATGAGACAATTGGACTCCAAGAAATAACATTCTTCTTAATTTGACATGATTGCTGGAACTCAGCAATTACACTGGGCGCTGAGGTAGCGCTTTATTTAAACATTTAGATAAATAAGTCATTTTTTACTGTGGGACCAATCCTAGCCGTTAGCGCGCGCTGAAGAAATAGAGACAGTTTCAAAAACTAATTTCATTGACCTTCTAACGGTATCAGTCCGTTTGAGTTACAACGGTTGCGTCACATATTCGTACCAACATGTATTTAGCGATATTTTTCTGATATTACTAGGTTGCATCGCTTTTAACAGTGAAACGATTGACTGTGGGACTTAATTGAACTGATTTTGGACTTTGACCTTATAAATATTTTGACTGGAACTCAGCAATTACACTGGGGGCTGTGGTAGCGCTTTATTTAAAAATTTAGATAAATAAGTCATTTTTCACTGTGGGACCAATCCTAGCCGTTAGCGCGCGCTGAAGAAATAGAGACAGTTTCAAAAACTACATTTCATTGACTTTCTAACGGTATCAGTCCGTTTGAGTTACAACGGTTGCGTCACATATTCGTACCAACATGTATTTAGCGATATTTTTCTGATATTACTAGGTTGCATCGCTTTTAACAGTGAAACGATTGACTGTGGGACTTAATTGAACTGATTTTGGACTTTGACCTTATAAATGTGATAAATGAGACAATTGGACTCCAAGAAATAACATTCTTCTTAATTTGACATGATTGCTGGAACTCAGCAATTACACTGGGCGCTGGGTAGCGCTTTATTTAAAAATTTAGATAAATAAGTCATTTTTTACTGTGGGACCAATCCTAGCCGTTAGCGCGCGCTGAAGAAATAGAGACAGTTTCAAAAACTACATTTCATTGACTTTCTAACGGTATCAGTCCGTTTGAGTTACAACGGTTGCGTCACATATTCGTACCAACATGTATTTAGCGATATTTTTCTGATATTACTAGGTTGCATCGCTTTTAACAGTGAAACGATTGACTGTGGGACTTAATTGAACTGATTTTGGACTTTGACCTTATAAATGTGATAAATGAGACAATTGGACTCCAAGAAATAACATTCTTCTTAATTTGACATGATTGCTGGAACTCAGCAATTACACTGGGCGCTGTGGTAGCGCTTTATTTAAAAATTTAGATAAATAAGTCATTTTTCACTGTGGGACCAATCCTAGCCGTTAGCGCGCTGAAGAAATAGAGACAGTTTCAAAAACTACATTTCATTGACTTTCTAACGGTATCAGTCCGTTTGAGTTACAACGGTTGCGTCACATATTCGTACCAACATGTATTTAGCGATATTTTTCTGATATTACTAGGTTGCATCGCTTTTAACAGTGAAACGATTGACTGTGGGACTTAATTGAACTGATTTTGGACTTTGACCTTATAAATGTGATAAATGAGAAATTGGACTCCAAGAAATAACATTCTTCTTAATTTGACATGATTGCTGGAACTCAGCAATTACACTGGGCGCTGGGTAGCGCTTTATTTAAAAATTTAGATAAATAAGTCATTTTTTACTGTGGGACCAATCCTAGCCGTTAGCGCGCGCTGAAGAAATAGAGACAGTTTCAAAAACTAAATTTCATTGACCTTCTAACGGTATCAGTCCGTTTGAGTTACAACGGTTGCGTCACATATTCGTACCAACATGTATTTAGCGATATTTTTCTGATATTACTAGGTTGCATCGCTTTTAACAGTGAAACGATTGACTGTGGGACTTAATTGAACTGATTTTGGACTTTGACCTTATAAAATATTTTGGACTGGAACTCAGCAATTACACTGGGCGCTGTGGTAGCGCTTTATTTAAAAATTTAGATAAATAAGTCATTTTTCACTGTGGGACCAATCCTAGCCGTTAGCGCGCGCTGAAGAAATAGAGACAGTTTCAAAAACTACATTTCATTGACTTTCTAACGGTATCAGTCCGTTTGAGTTACAACGGTTGCGTCACATATTCGTACCAACATGTATTTAGCGATATTTTTCTGATATTACTAGGTTGCATCGCTTTTAACAGTGAAACGATTGACTGTGGGACTTAATTGAACTGATTTTGGACTTTGACCTTATAAATGTGATAAATGAGACAATTGGACTCCAAGAAATAACATTCTTCTTAATTTGACATGATTGCTGGAACTCAGCAATTACACTGGGCGCTGTGGTAGCGCTTTATTTAAAAATTTAGATAAATAAGTCATTTTTTACTGTGGGACCAATCCTAGCCGTTAGCGCGCGCTGAAGAAATAGAGACAGTTTCAAAAACTAATTTCATTGACTTCTAACGGTATCAGTCCGTTTGAGTTACAACGGTTGCGTCACATATTCGTACCAACATGTATTTAGCGATATTTTTCTGATATTACTAGGTTGCATCGCTTTTAACAGTGAAACGATTGACTGTGGGACTTAATTGAACTGATTTTGGACTTTGACCTTATAAATGTGATAAATGAGACAATTGGACTCCAAGAAATAACATTCTTCTTAATTTGACATGATTGCTGGAACTCAGCAATTACACTGGGCGCTGTGGTAGCGCTTTATTTAAAAATTTAGATAAATAAGTCATTTTTCACTGTGGGACCAATCCTAGCCGTTAGCGCGCGCTGAAGAAATAGAGACAGTTTCAAAAACTACATTTCATTGACTTTCTAACGGTATCAGTCCGTTTGAGTTACAACGGTTGCGTCACATATTCGTACCAACATGTATTTAGCGATATTTTTCTGATATTACTAGGTTGCATCGCTTTTAACAGTGAAACGATTGACTGTGGGACTTAATTGAACTGATTTTGGACTTTGACCTTATATGTGATAAATGAAATTGGAACTTGGACCAAGAAATAACATTCTTCTTAATTTGACATGATTGCTGGAACTCAGCAATTACACTGGGCGCTGTGGTAGCGCTTTATTTAAAAATTTAGATAAATAAGTCATTTTTTACTGTGGGACCAATCCTAGCCGTTAGCGCGCGCTGAAGAAATAGAGACAGTTTCAAAAACTACATTTCATTGACTTCTAACGGTATCAGTCCGTTTGAGTTACAACGGTTGCGTCACATATTCGTACCAACATGTATTTAGCGATATTTTTCTGATATTACTAGGTTGCATCGCTTTTAACAGTGAAACGATTGACTGTGGGACTTAATTGAACTGATTTTGGACTTTGACCTTATAATATTTTGCTGGAACTCAGCAATTACACTGGGCGCTGAGGTAGCGCTTTATTTAAAAATTTAGATAAATAAGTCATTTTTTACTGTGGGACCAATCCTAGCCGTTAGCGCGCGCTGAAGAAATAGAGACAGTTTCAAAAACTACATTTCATTGACTTTCTAACGGTATCAGTCCGTTTGAGTTACAACGGTTGCGTCACATATTCGTACCAACATGTATTTAGCGATATTTTTCTGATATTACTAGGTTGCATCGCTTTTAACAGTGAAACGATTGACTGTGGGACTTAATTGAACTGATTTTGGACTTTGACCTTATACAATATTTTGCCTGGAACTCAGCAATTACACTGGGCGCTGTGGGTAGCGCTTTATTTAAAAATTTAGATAAATAAGTCATTTTTACTGTGGGACCAATCCTAGCCGTTAGCGCGCGCTGAAGAAATAGAGACAGTTTCAAAAACTACATTTCATTGACCTTCTAACGGTATCAGTCCGTTTGAGTTACAACGGTTGCGTCACATATTCGTACCAACATGTATTTAGCGATATTTTTCTGATATTACTAGGTTGCATCGCTTTTAACAGTGAAACGATTGACTGTGGGACTTAATTGAACTGATTTTGGACTTTGACCTTATAAATGTGATAAATGAGACAATTGGACTCCAAGAAATAACATTCTTCTTAATTTGACATGATTGCTGGAACTCAGCAATTACACTGGGCGCTGTGGTAGCGCTTTATTTAAAAATTTAGATAAATAAGTCATTTTTCACTGTGGGACCAATCCTAGCCGTTAGCGCGCGCTGAAGAAATAGAGACAGTTTCAAAAACTACATTTCATTGACTTTCTAACGGTATCAGTCCGTTTGAGTTACAACGGTTGCGTCACATATTCGTACCAACATGTATTTAGCGATATTTTTCTGATATTACTAGGTTGCATCGCTTTTAACAGTGAAACGATTGACTGTGGGACTTAATTGAACTGATTTTGGACTTTGACCTTATAAATATTCTTGCTGGAACTCAGCAATTACACTGGGCGCTGTGGTAGCGCTTTATTTAAAAATTTAGATAAATAAGTCATTTTTTACTGTGGGACCAATCCTAGCCGTTAGCGCGCGCTGAAGAAATAGAGACAGTTTCAAAAACTACATTTCATTGACTTTCTAACGGTATCAGTCCGTTTGAGTTACAACGGTTGCGTCACATATTCGTACCAACATGTATTTAGCGATATTTTTCTGATATTACTAGGTTGCATCGCTTTTAACAGTGAAACGATTGACTGTGGGACTTAATTGAACTGATTTTGGACTTTGACCTTATAAATGTGATAAATGAGACAATTGGACTCCAAGAAATAACATTCTTCTTAATTTGACATGATTGCTGGAACTCAGCAATTACACTGGGCGCTGTGGTAGCGCTTTATTTAAAAATTTAGATAAATAAGTCATTTTTTACTGTGGGACCAATCCTAGCCGTTAGCGCGCGCTGAAGAAATAGAGACAGTTTCAAAAACATTTCATTGACTTTCTAACGGTATCAGTCCGTTTGAGTTACAACGGTTGCGTCACATATTCGTACCAACATGTATTTAGCGATATTTTTCTGATATTACTAGGTTGCATCGCTTTTAACAGTGAAACGATTGACTGTGGGACTTAATTGAACTGATTTTGGACTTTGACCTTATAAATGTGATAAATGAGAAATTGGACTCCAAGAAATAACATTCTTCTTAATTTGACATGATTGCTGGAACTCAGCAATTACACTGGGCGCTGTGGTAGCGCTTTATTTAAAAATTTAGATAAATAAGTCATTTTTTACTGTGGGACCAATCCTAGCCGCTAGCGCGCTGAAGAAATAGAGACAGTTTCAAAAACTAAATTTCATTGACTTTCTAACGGTATCAGTCCGTTTGAGTTACAACGGTTGCGTCACATATTCGTACCAACATGTATTTAGCGATATTTTTCTGATATTACTAGGTTGCATCGCTTTTAACAGTGAAACGATTGACTGTGGGACTTAATTGAACTGATTTTGGACTTTGACCTTATAAATGTGATAAATGAGACAATTGGACTCCAAGAAATAACATTCTTCTTAATTTGACATGATTGCTGGAACTCAGCAATTACACTGGGCGCTGTGGGTAGCGCTTTATTTAAAAATTTAGATAAATAAGTCATTTTTTACTGTGGGACCAATCCTAGCCGTTAGCGCGCGCTGAAGAAATAGAGACAGTTTCAAAAACTACATTTCATTGACTTTCTAACGGTATCAGTCCGTTTGAGTTACAACGGTTGCGTCACATATTCGTACCAACATGTATTTAGCGATATTTTTCTGATATTACTAGGTTGCATCGCTTTTAACAGTGAAACGATTGACTGTGGGACTTAATTGAACTGATTTTGGACTTTGACCTTATAAATGTGATTTTGGACTGAACTCAGCAATTAACTGGGCGCTGTGGTAGCGCTTTATTTAAAAATTTAGATAAATAAGTCATTTTTTACTGTGGGACCAATCCTAGCCGTTAGCGCGCGCTGAAGAAATAGAGACAGTTTCAAAAACTAATTTCATTGACTTCTAACGGTATCAGTCCGTTTGAGTTACAACGGTTGCGTCACATATTCGTACCAACATGTATTTAGCGATATTTTTCTGATATTACTAGGTTGCATCGCTTTTAACAGTGAAACGATTGACTGTGGGACTTAATTGAACTGATTTTGGACTTTGACCTTATAAATGTGATAAATGAGACAATTGGACTCCAAGAAATAACATTCTTCTTAATTTGACATGATTGCTGGAACTCAGCAATTACACTGGGCGCTGTGGTAGCGCTTTATTTAAAAATTTAGATAAATAAGTCATTTTTCACTGTGGGACCAATCCTAGCCGTTAGCGCGCGCTGAAGAAATAGAGACAGTTTCAAAAACTACATTTCATTGACTTTCTAACGGTATCAGTCCGTTTGAGTTACAACGGTTGCGTCACATATTCGTACCAACATGTATTTAGCGATATTTTTCTGATATTACTAGGTTGCATCGCTTTTAACAGTGAAACGATTGACTGTGGGACTTAATTGAACTGATTTTGGACTTTGACCTTATAAATGTGATAAATGAGACAATTGGACTCCAAGAAATAACATTCTTCTTAATTTGACATGATTGCTGGAACTCAGCAATTACACTGGGCGCTGTGGTAGCGCTTTATTTAAAAATTTAGATAAATAAGTCATTTTTTACTGTGGGACCAATCCTAGCCGTTAGCGCGCGCTGAAGAAATAGAGACAGTTTCAAAAACTACATTTCATTGACTTTCTAACGGTATCAGTCCGTTTGAGTTACAACGGTTGCGTCACATATTCGTACCAACATGTATTTAGCGATATTTTTCTGATATTACTAGGTTGCATCGCTTTTAACAGTGAAACGATTGACTGTGGGACTTAATTGAACTGATTTTGGACTTTGACCTTATAAGAAAATATTTTTTTGACATGATTGAACTCAGCAATTACACTGGGCGCTGTGGTAGCGCTTTATTTAAAAATTTAGATAAATAAGTCATTTTTTACTGTGGGACCAATCCTAGCCGTTAGCGCGCGCTGAAGAAATAGAGACAGTTTCAAAAACTAATTTCATTGACTTTCTAACGGTATCAGTCCGTTTGAGTTACAACGGTTGCGTCACATATTCGTACCAACATGTATTTAGCGATATTTTTCTGATATTACTAGGTTGCATCGCTTTTAACAGTGAAACGATTGACTGTGGGACTTAATTGAACTGATTTTGGACTTTGACCTTATAAATGTGATAAATGAGACAATTGGACTCCAAGAAATAACATTCTTCTTAATTTGACATGATTGCTGGAACTCAGCAATTACACTGGGCGCTGTGGTAGCGCTTTATTTAAAAATTTAGATAAATAAGTCATTTTTCACTGTGGGACCAATCCTAGCCGTTAGCGCGCGCTGAAGAAATAGAGACAGTTTCAAAAACTACATTTCATTGACTTTCTAACGGTATCAGTCCGTTTGAGTTACAACGGTTGCGTCACATATTCGTACCAACATGTATTTAGCGATATTTTTCTGATATTACTAGGTTGCATCGCTTTTAACAGTGAAACGATTGACTGTGGGACTTAATTGAACTGATTTTGGACTTTGACCTTATAAATGTGATAAATGAGACAATTGGACTCCAAGAAATAACATTCTTCTTAATTTGACATGATTGCTGGAACTCAGCAATTACACTGGGCGCTGTGGTAGCGCTTTATTTAAAAATTTAGATAAATAAGTCATTTTTTACTGTGGGACCAATCCTAGCCGTTAGCGCGCGCTGAAGAAATAGAGACAGTTTCAAAAACTAATTTCATTGACTTTCTAACGGTATCAGTCCGTTTGAGTTACAACGGTTGCGTCACATATTCGTACCAACATGTATTTAGCGATATTTTTCTGATATTACTAGGTTGCATCGCTTTTAACAGTGAAACGATTGACTGTGGGACTTAATTGAACTGATTTTGGACTTTGACCTTATAAATGTGATAAATGAGACAATTGGACTCCAAGAAATAACATTCTTCTTAATTTGACATGATTGCTGGAACTCAGCAATTACACTGGGCGCTGTGGTAGCGCTTTATTTAAAAATTTAGATAAATAAGTCATTTTTTCACTGTGGGACCAATCCTAGCCGTTAGCGCGCGCTGAAGAAATAGAGACAGTTTCAAAAACTACATTTCATTGACTTTCTAACGGTATCAGTCCGTTTGAGTTACAACGGTTGCGTCACATATTCGTACCAACATGTATTTAGCGATATTTTTCTGATATTACTAGGTTGCATCGCTTTTAACAGTGAAACGATTGACTGTGGGACTTAATTGAACTGATTTTGGACTTTGACCTTATAAATGTGATAAATGAGACAATTGGACTCCAAGAAATAACATTCTTCTTAATTTGACATGATTGCTGGAACTCAGCAATTACACTGGGCGCTGTGGTAGCGCTTTATTTAAAAATTTAGATAAATAAGTCATTTTTTACTGTGGGACCAATCCTAGCCGTTAGCGCGCGCTGAAGAAATAGAGACAGTTTCAAAAACTACATTTCATTGACTTTCTAACGGTATCAGTCCGTTTGAGTTACAACGGTTGCGTCACATATTCGTACCAACATGTATTTAGCGATATTTTTCTGATATTACTAGGTTGCATCGCTTTTAACAGTGAAACGATTGACTGTGGGACTTAATTGAACTGATTTTGGACTTTGACCTTATAATATTTTGCTGGAACTCAGCAATTACACTGGCGCTGTGGTAGCGCTTTATTTAAAAATTTAGATAAATAAGTCATTTTTTACTGTGGGACCAATCCTAGCCGTTAGCGCGCGCTGAAGAAATAGAGACAGTTTCAAAAACTACATTTCATTGACTTTCTAACGGTATCAGTCCGTTTGAGTTACAACGGTTGCGTCACATATTCGTACCAACATGTATTTAGCGATATTTTTCTGATATTACTAGGTTGCATCGCTTTTAACAGTGAAACGATTGACTGTGGGACTTAATTGAACTGATTTTGGACTTTGACCTTATAAATGTGATAAATGAGACAATTGGACTCCAAGAAATAACATTCTTCTTAATTTGACATGATTGCTGGAACTCAGCGATTACACTGGGCGCTGTGGTAGCGCTTTATTTAAAAATTTAGATAAATAAGTCATTTTTTACTGTGGGACCAATCCTAGCCGTTAGCGCGCGCTGAAGAAATAGAGACAGTTTCAAAAACTACATTTCATTGACTTTCTAACGGTATCAGTCCGTTTGAGTTACAACGGTTGCGTCACATATTCGTACCAACATGTATTTAGCGATATTTTTCTGATATTACTAGGTTGCATCGCTTTTAACAGTGAAACGATTGACTGTGGGACTTAATTGAACTGATTTTGGACTTTGACCTTATAAATGTGATAAATGAGACAATTGGACTCCAAGAAATAACATTCTTCTTAATTGACATGATTGCTGGAACTCAGCGATTACACTGGGCGCTGTGGTAGCGCTTTATTTAAAAATTTAGATAAATAAGTCATTTTTTACTGTGGGACCAATCCTAGCCGTTAGCGCGCGCTGAAGAAATAGAGACAGTTTCAAAAACTACATTTCATTGACTTTCTAACGGTATCAGTCCGTTTGAGTTACAACGGTTGCGTCACATATTCGTACCAACATGTATTTAGCGATATTTTTCTGATATTACTAGGTTGCATCGCTTTTAACAGTGAAACGATTGACTGTGGGACTTAATTGAACTGATTTTGGACTTTGACCTTATAAATGTGATAAATGAGACAATTGGACTCCAAGAAACTCAGCAATTACACTGGGCGCTGTGGTAGCGCTTTATTTAAAAATTTAGATAAATAAGTCATTTTTACTGTGGGACCAATCCTAGCCGTTAGCGCGCGCTGAAGAAATAGAGACAGTTTCAAAAACTACATTTCATTGACTTTCTAACGGTATCAGTCCGTTTGAGTTACAACGGTTGCGTCACATATTCGTACCAACATGTATTTAGCGATATTTTTCTGATATTACTAGGTTGCATCGCTTTTAACAGTGAAACGATTGACTGTGGGACTTAATTGAACTGATTTTGGACTTTGACCTTATAAATATTTTTGACTGAACTCAGCAATTACACTGGGCGCTGTGGTAGCGCTTTATTTAAAAATTTAGATAAATAAGTCATTTTTTACTGTGGGACCAATCCTAGCCGTTAGCGCGCGCTGAAGAAATAGAGACAGTTTCAAAAACTACATTTCATTGACTTTCTAACGGTATCAGTCCGTTTGAGTTACAACGGTTGCGTCACATATTCGTACCAACATGTATTTAGCGATATTTTTCTGATATTACTAGGTTGCATCGCTTTTAACAGTGAAACGATTGACTGTGGGACTTAATTGAACTGATTTTGGACTTTGACCTTATAAATGTGATAAATGAGACAATTGGACTCCAAGAAATAACATTCTTCTTAATTTGACATGATTGCTGGAACTCAGCAATTACACTGGGCGCTGTGGTAGCGCTTTATTTAAAAATTTAGATAAATAAGTCATTTTTCACTGTGGGACCAATCCTAGCCGTTAGCGCGCGCTGAAGAAATAGAGACAGTTTCAAAAACTACATTTCATTGACTTTCTAACGGTATCAGTCCGTTTGAGTTACAACGGTTGCGTCACATATTCGTACCAACATGTATTTAGCGATATTTTTCTGATATTACTAGGTTGCATCGCTTTTAACAGTGAAACGATTGACTGTGGGACTTAATTGAACTGATTTTGGACTTTGACCTTATAAATGTGATAAATGAGACAATTGGACTCCAAGAAATAACATTCTTCTTAATTTGACATGATTGCTGGAACTCAGCAATTACACTGGGCGCTGTGGTAGCGCTTTATTTAAAAATTTAGATAAATAAGTCATTTTTTACTGTGGGACCAATCCTAGCCGTTAGCGCGCGCTGAAGAAATAGAGACAGTTTCAAAAACTACATTTCATTGACTTTCTAACGGTATCAGTCCGTTTGAGTTACAACGGTTGCGTCACATATTCGTACCAACATGTATTTAGCGATATTTTTCTGATATTACTAGGTTGCATCGCTTTTAACAGTGAAACGATTGACTGTGGGACTTAATTGAACTGATTTTGGACTTTGACCTTATAAATGTGATAAATGAGACAATTGGACTCCAAGAAATAACATTCTTCTTAATTTGACATGATTGCTGGAACTCAGCAATTACACTGGGCGCTGTGGTAGCGCTTTATTTAAAAATTTAGATAAATAAGTCATTTTTCTGTGGGACCAATCCTAGCCGTTAGCGCGCGCTGAAGAAATAGAGACAGTTTCAAAAACTACATTTCATTGACTTTCTAACGGTATCAGTCCGTTTGAGTTACAACGGTTGCGTCACATATTCGTACCAACATGTATTTAGCGATATTTTTCTGATATTACTAGGTTGCATCGCTTTTAACAGTGAAACGATTGACTGTGGGACTTAATTGAACTGATTTTGGACTTTGACCTTATAAATATTTTGGACTGAACTCAGCAATTACACTGGGCGCTGTGGTAGCGCTTTATTTAAAAATTTAGATAAATAAGTCATTTTTCACTGTGGGACCAATCCTCCGTTAGCGCGCTGAAGAAATAGAGACAGTTTCAAAAACTACATTTCATTGACTTTCTAACGGTATCAGTCCGTTTGAGTTACAACGGTTGCGTCACATATTCGTACCAACATGTATTTAGCGATATTTTTCTGATATTACTAGGTTGCATCGCTTTTAACAGTGAAACGATTGACTGTGGGACTTAATTGAACTGATTTTGGACTTTGACCTTATAAATGTGATAAATGAGACAATTGGACTCCAAGAAATAACATTCTTCTTAATTTGACATGATTGCTGGAACTCAGCGATTACACTGGGCGCTGTGGTAGCGCTTTATTTAAAAATTTAGATAAATAAGTCATTTTTCACTGTGGGACCAATCCTAGCCGTTAGCGCGCGCTGAAGAAATAGAGACAGTTTCAAAAACTACATTTCATTGCTTTCTAACGGTATCAGTCCGTTTGAGTTACAACGGTTGCGTCACATATTCGTACCAACATGTATTTAGCGATATTTTTCTGATATTACTAGGTTGCATCGCTTTTAACAGTGAAACGATTGACTGTGGGACTTAATTGAACTGATTTTGGACTTTGACCTTATAAATGTGATAAATGAGACAATTGGACTCCAAGAAATAACATTCTTCTTAATTTGACATGATTGCTGGAACTCAGCAATTACACTGGGCGCTGTGGTAGCGCTTTATTTAAAAATTTAGATAAATAAGTCATTTTTACTGTGGGACCAATCCTAGCCGTTAGCGCGCGCTGAAGAAATAGAGACAGTTTCAAAAACTACATTTCATTGTTTCTAACGGTATCAGTCCGTTTGAGTTACAACGGTTGCGTCACATATTCGTACCAACATGTATTTAGCGATATTTTTCTGATATTACTAGGTTGCATCGCTTTTAACAGTGAAACGATTGACTGTGGGACTTAATTGAACTGATTTTGGACTTTGACCTTATAAATGTGATAAATGAGACAATTGGACTCCAAGAAATAACATTCTTCTTAATTTGACATGATTGCTGGAACTCAGCAATTACACTGGGCGCTGTGGTAGCGCTTTATTTAAAAATTTAGATAAATAAGTCATTTTTACTGTGGGACCAATCCTAGCCGTTAGCGCGCGCTGAAGAAATAGAGACAGTTTCAAAAACTACATTTCATTGACTTTCTAACGGTATCAGTCCGTTTGAGTTACAACGGTTGCGTCACATATTCGTACCAACATGTATTTAGCGATATTTTTCTGATATTACTAGGTTGCATCGTTTTAACAGTGAAACGATTGACTGTGGGACTTAATTGAACTGATTTTGGACTTTGACCTTATAAATGTGATAAATGAGACAATTGGACTCCAAGAAATAACATTCTTCTTAATTTGACATGATTGCTGGAACTCAGCAATTACACTGGGCGCTGTGGTAGCGCTTTATTTAAAAATTTAGATAAATAAGTCATTTTTTACTGTGGGACCAATCCTAGCCGTTAGCGCGCGCTGAAGAAATAGAGACAGTTTCAAAAACTACATTTCATTGACTTTCTAACGGTATCAGTCCGTTTGAGTTACAACGGTTGCGTCACATATTCGTACCAACATGTATTTAGCGATATTTTTCTGATATTACTAGGTTGCATCGCTTTTAACAGTGAAACGATTGACTGTGGGACTTAATTGAACTGATTTTGGACTTTGACCTTATAAAATATTTTGACTGGAACTCAGCAATTACACTGGGCGCTGTGGTAGCGCTTTATTTAAAAATTTAGATAAATAAGTCATTTTTACTGTGGGACCAATCCTAGCCGTTAGCGCGCTGAAGAAATAGAGACAGTTTCAAAAACTACATTTCATTGACTTTCTAACGGTATCAGTCCGTTTGAGTTACAACGGTTGCGTCACATATTCGTACCAACATGTATTTAGCGATATTTTTCTGATATTACTAGGTTGCATCGCTTTTAACAGTGAAACGATTGACTGTGGGACTTAATTGAACTGATTTTGGACTTTGACCTTATAAATGTGATAAATGAGACAATTGGACTCCAAGAAATAACATTCTTCTTAATTTGACATGATTGCTGGAACTCAGCAATTACACTGGGCGCTGTGGTAGCGCTTTATTTAAAAATTTAGATAAATAAGTCATTTTTCACTGTGGGACCAATCCTAGCCGTTAGCGCGCGCTGAAGAAATAGAGACAGTTTCAAAAACTACATTTCATTGACTTTCTAACGGTATCAGTCCGTTTGAGTTACAACGGTTGCGTCACATATTCGTACCAACATGTATTTAGCGAATTTTTCTGATATTACTAGGTTGCATCGCTTTTAACAGTGAAACGATTGACTGTGGGACTTAATTGAACTGATTTTGGACTTTGACCTTATAAATGTGATAAATGAGACAATTGGACTCCAAGAAATAACATTCTTCTTAATTTGACATGATTGCTGGAACTCAGCAATTACACTGGGCGCTGTGGTAGCGCTTTATTTAAAAATTTAGATAAATAAGTCATTTTTTACTGTGGGACCAATCCTAGCCGTTAGCGCGCGCTGAAGAAATAGAGACAGTTTCAAAAACTACATTTCATTGACTTTCTAACGGTATCAGTCCGTTTGAGTTACAACGGTTGCGTCACATATTCGTACCAACATGTATTTAGCGATATTTTTCTGATATTACTAGGTTGCATCGCTTTTAACAGTGAAACGATTGACTGTGGGACTTAATTGAACTGATTTTGGACTTTGACCTTATAAAATATTTTGACTGAACTCAGCAATTACACTGGGCGCTGTGGTAGCGCTTTATTTAAAAATTTAGATAAATAAGTCATTTTTCACTGTGGGACCAATCCTAGCCGTTAGCGCGCGCTGAAGAAATAGAGACAGTTTCAAAAACTACATTTCATTGACTTTCTAACGGTATCAGTCCGTTTGAGTTACAACGGTTGCGTCACATATTCGTACCAACATGTATTTAGCGATATTTTCTGATATTACTAGGTTGCATCGCTTTTAACAGTGAAACGATTGACTGTGGGACTTAATTGAACTGATTTTGGACTTTGACCTTATAAATGTGATAAATGAGACAATTGGACTCCAAGAAATAACATTCTTCTTAATTTGACATGATTGCTGGAACTCAGCAATTACACTGGGCGCTGTGGTAGCGCTTTATTTAAAAATTTAGATAAATAAGTCATTTTTACTGTGGGACCAATCCTAGCCGTTAGCGCGCGCTGAAGAAATAGAGACAGTTTCAAAAACTACATTTCATTGACTTTCTAACGGTATCAGTCCGTTTGAGTTACAACGGTTGCGTCACATATTCGTACCAACATGTATTTAGCGATATTTTTCTGATATTACTAGGTTGCATCGCTTTTAACAGTGAAACGATTGACTGTGGGACTTAATTGAACTGATTTTGGACTTTGACCTTATAAATGTGATAAATGAGACAATTGGACTCCAAGAAATAACATTCTTCTTAATTTGACATGATTGCTGGAACTCAGCAATTACACTGGGCGCTGTGGTAGCGCTTTATTTAAAAATTTAGATAAATAAGTCATTTTTCACTGTGGGACCAATCCTAGCCGTTAGCGCGCGCTGAAGAAATAGAGACAGTTTCAAAAACTACATTTCATTGACTTTCTAACGGTATCAGTCCGTTTGAGTTACAACGGTTGCGTCACATATTCGTACCAACATGTATTTAGCGATATTTTTCTGATATTACTAGGTTGCATCGCTTTTAACAGTGAAACGATTGACTGTGGGACTTAATTGAACTGATTTTGGACTTTGACCTTATAAATGTGATAAATGAGACAATTGGACTCCAAGAAATAACATTCTTCTTAATTTGACATGATTGCTGGAACTCAGCAATTACACTGGGCGCTGTGGTAGCGCTTTATTTAAAAATTTAGATAAATAAGTCATTTTTACTGTGGGACCAATCCTAGCCGTTAGCGCGCGCTGAAGAAATAGAGACAGTTTCAAAAACTACATTTCATTGACTTTCTAACGGTATCAGTCCGTTTGAGTTACAACGGTTGCGTCACATATTCGTACCAACATGTATTTAGCGATATTTTTCTGATATTACTAGGTTGCATCGCTTTTAACAGTGAAACGATTGACTGTGGGACTTAATTGAACTGATTTTGGACTTTGACCTTATAAATGTGATAAATGAGACAATTGGACTCCAAGAAATAACATTCTTCTTAATTTGACATGATTGCTGGAACTCAGCAATTACACTGGGCGCTGTGGTAGCGCTTTATTTAAAAATTTAGATAAATAAGTCATTTTTACTGTGGGACCAATCCTAGCCGTTAGCGCGCGCTGAAGAAATAGAGACAGTTTCAAAAACTACATTTCATTGACTTTCTAACGGTATCAGTCCGTTTGAGTTACAACGGTTGCGTCACATATTCGTACCAACATGTATTTAGCGATATTTTTCTGATATTACTAGGTTGCATCGCTTTTAACAGTGAAACGATTGACTGTGGGACTTAATTGAACTGATTTTGGACTTTGACCTTATAAATGTGATAAATGAGACAATTGGACTCCAAGAAATAACATTCTTCTTAATTTGACATGATTGCTGGAACTCAGCAATTACACTGGGCGCTGTGGTAGCGCTTTATTTAAAAATTTAGATAAATAAGTCATTTTTACTGTGGGACCAATCCTAGCCGTTAGCGCGCGCTGAAGAAATAGAGACAGTTTCAAAAACTACATTTCATTGACTTTCTAACGGTATCAGTCCGTTTGAGTTACAACGGTTGCGTCACATATTCGTACCAACATGTATTTAGCGATATTTTTCTGATATTACTAGGTTGCATCGCTTTTAACAGTGAAACGATTGACTGTGGGACTTAATTGAACTGATTTTGGACTTTGACCTTATAAATGTGATAAATGAGACAATTGGACTCCAAGAAATAACATTCTTCTTAATTTGACATGATTGCTGGAACTCAGCAATTACACTGGGCGCTGTGGTAGCGCTTTATTTAAAAATTTAGATAAATAAGTCATTTTTTACTGTGGGACCAATCCTAGCCGTTAGCGCGCGCTGAAGAAATAGAGACAGTTTCAAAAACTACATTTCATTGACTTTCTAACGGTATCAGTCCGTTTGAGTTACAACGGTTGCGTCACATATTCGTACCAACATGTATTTAGCGATATTTTTCTGATATTACTAGGTTGCATCGCTTTTAACAGTGAAACGATTGACTGTGGGACTTAATTGAACTGATTTTGGACTTTGACCTTATAAATGTGATAAATGAGACAATTGGACTCCAAGAAATAACATTCTTCTTAATTTGACATGATTGCTGGAACTCAGCAATTACACTGGGCGCTGTGGTAGCGCTTTATTTAAAAATTTAGATAAATAAGTCATTTTTCACTGTGGGACCAATCCTAGCCGTTAGCGCGCGCTGAAGAAATAGAGACAGTTTCAAAAACTACATTTCATTGACTTTCTAACGGTATCAGTCCGTTTGAGTTACAACGGTTGCGTCACATATTCGTACCAACATGTATTTAGCGATATTTTTCTGATATTACTAGGTTGCATCGCTTTTAACAGTGAAACGATTGACTGTGGGACTTAATTGAACTGATTTTGGACTTTGACCTTATAAATGTGATAAATGAGACAATTGGACTCCAAGAAATAACATTCTTCTTAATTTGACATGATTGCTGGAACTCAGCAATTACACTGGGCGCTGTGGTAGCGCTTTATTTAAAAATTTAGATAAATAAGTCATTTTTACTGTGGGACCAATCCTAGCCGTTAGCGCGCGCTGAAGAAATAGAGACAGTTTCAAAAACTACATTTCATTGACTTTCTAACGGTATCAGTCCGTTTGAGTTACAACGGTTGCGTCACATATTCGTACCAACATGTATTTAGCGATATTTTTCTGATATTACTAGGTTGCATCGCTTTTAACAGTGAAACGATTGACTGTGGGACTTAATTGAACTGATTTTGGACTTTGACCTTATAAATGTGATAAATGAGACAATTGGACTCCAAGAAATAACATTCTTCTTAATTTGACATGATTGCTGGAACTCAGCAATTACACTGGGCGCTGTGGTAGCGCTTTATTTAAAAATTTAGATAAATAAGTCATTTTTACTGTGGGACCAATCCTAGCCGTTAGCGCGCGCTGAAGAAATAGAGACAGTTTCAAAAACTACATTTCATTGACTTTCTAACGGTATCAGTCCGTTTGAGTTACAACGGTTGCGTCACATATTCGTACCAACATGTATTTAGCGATATTTTTCTGATATTACTAGGTTGCATCGCTTTTAACAGTGAAACGATTGACTGTGGGACTTAATTGAACTGATTTTGGACTTTGACCTTATAAATGTGATAAATGAGACAATTGGACTCCAAGAAATAACATTCTTCTTAATTTGACATGATTGCTGGAACTCAGCAATTACACTGGGCGCTGTGGTAGCGCTTTATTTAAAAATTTAGATAAATAAGTCATTTTTACTGTGGGACCAATCCTAGCCGTTAGCGCGCGCTGAAGAAATAGAGACAGTTTCAAAAACTACATTTCATTGACTTTCTAACGGTATCAGTCCGTTTGAGTTACAACGGTTGCGTCACATATTCGTACCAACATGTATTTAGCGATATTTTTCTGATATTACTAGGTTGCATCGCTTTTAACAGTGAAACGATTGACTGTGGGACTTAATTGAACTGATTTTGGACTTTGACCTTATAAATGTGATAAATGAGACAATTGGACTCCAAGAAATAACATTCTTCTTAATTTGACATGATTGCTGGAACTCAGCAATTACACTGGGCGCTGTGGTAGCGCTTTATTTAAAAATTTAGATAAATAAGTCATTTTTTACTGTGGGACCAATCCTAGCCGTTAGCGCGCGCTGAAGAAATAGAGACAGTTTCAAAAACTACATTTCATTGACTTTCTAACGGTATCAGTCCGTTTGAGTTACAACGGTTGCGTCACATATTCGTACCAACATGTATTTAGCGATATTTTTCTGATATTACTAGGTTGCATCGCTTTTAACAGTGAAACGATTGACTGTGGGACTTAATTGAACTGATTTTGGACTTTGACCTTATAAATGTGATAAATGAGACAATTGGACTCCAAGAAATAACATTCTTCTTAATTTGACATGATTGCTGGAACTCAGCAATTACACTGGGCGCTGTGGTAGCGCTTTATTTAAAAATTTAGATAAATAAGTCATTTTTACTGTGGGACCAATCCTAGCCGTTAGCGCGCGCTGAAGAAATAGAGACAGTTTCAAAAACTACATTTCATTGACTTTCTAACGGTATCAGTCCGTTTGAGTTACAACGGTTGCGTCACATATTCGTACCAACATGTATTTAGCGATATTTTTCTGATATTACTAGGTTGCATCGCTTTTAACAGTGAAACGATTGACTGTGGGACTTAATTGAACTGATTTTGGACTTTGACCTTATAAATGTGATAAATGAGACAATTGGACTCCAAGAAATAACATTCTTCTTAATTTGACATGATTGCTGGAACTCAGCAATTACACTGGGCGCTGTGGTAGCGCTTTATTTAAAAATTTAGATAAATAAGTCATTTTTTACTGTGGGACCAATCCTAGCCGTTAGCGCGCGCTGAAGAAATAGAGACAGTTTCAAAAACTACATTTCATTGACTTTCTAACGGTATCAGTCCGTTTGAGTTACAACGGTTGCGTCACATATTCGTACCAACATGTATTTAGCGATATTTTTCTGATATTACTAGGTTGCATCGCTTTTAACAGTGAAACGATTGACTGTGGGACTTAATTGAACTGATTTTGGACTTTGACCTTATAAATGTGATAAATGAGACAATTGGACTCCAAGAAATAACATTCTTCTTAATTTGACATGATTGCTGGAACTCAGCAATTACACTGGGCGCTGTGGTAGCGCTTTATTTAAAAATTTAGATAAATAAGTCATTTTTACTGTGGGACCAATCCTAGCCGTTAGCGCGCGCTGAAGAAATAGAGACAGTTTCAAAAACTACATTTCATTGACTTTCTAACGGTATCAGTCCGTTTGAGTTACAACGGTTGCGTCACATATTCGTACCAACATGTATTTAGCGATATTTTTCTGATATTACTAGGTTGCATCGCTTTTAACAGTGAAACGATTGACTGTGGGACTTAATTGAACTGATTTTGGACTTTGACCTTATAAATGTGATAAATGAGACAATTGGACTCCAAGAAATAACATTCTTCTTAATTTGACATGATTGCTGGAACTCAGCAATTACACTGGGCGCTGTGGTAGCGCTTTATTTAAAAATTTAGATAAATAAGTCATTTTTTACTGTGGGACCAATCCTAGCCGTTAGCGCGCGCTGAAGAAATAGAGACAGTTTCAAAAACTACATTTCATTGACTTTCTAACGGTATCAGTCCGTTTGAGTTACAACGGTTGCGTCACATATTCGAACCAACATGTATTTAGCGATATTTTTCTGATATTACTAGGTTGCATCACTTTTAACAGTGAAACGATTGACTGTGGGACTTAATTGAACTGATTTTGGACTTTGACCTTATAAATAATTTTGCTGGAACTCAGCAATTACACTGGGCGCTGTGGTAGCGCTTTATTTAAAAATTTAGATAAATAAGTCATTTTTACTGTGGGACCAATCCTAGCCGTTAGCGCGCGCTGAAGAAATAGAGACAGTTTCAAAAACTACATTTCATTGACTTTCTAACGGTATCAGTCCGTTTGAGTTACAACGGTTGCGTCACATATTCGTACCAACATGTATTTAGCGATATTTTTCTGATATTACTAGGTTGCATCGCTTTTAACAGTGAAACGATTGACTGTGGGACTTAATTGAACTGATTTTGGACTTTGACCTTATAAATGTGATAAATGAGACAATTGGACTCCAAGAAATAACATTCTTCTTAATTTGACATGATTGCTGGAACTCAGCAATTACACTGGGCGCTGTGGTAGCGCTTTATTTAAAAATTTAGATAAATAAGTCATTTTTCACTGTGGGACCAATCCTAGCCGTTAGCGCGCGCTGAAGAAATAGAGACAGTTTCAAAAACTACATTTCATTGACTTTCTAACGGTATCAGTCCGTTTGAGTTACAACGGTTGCGTCACATATTCGTACCAACATGTATTTAGCGATATTTTTCTGATATTACTAGGTTGCATCGCTTTTAACAGTGAAACGATTGACTGTGGGACTTAATTGAACTGATTTTGGACTTTGACCTTATAAATGTGATAAATGAGACAATTGGACTCCAAGAAATAACATTCTTCTTAATTTGACATGATTGCTGGAACTCAGCAATTACACTGGGCGCTGTGGTAGCGCTTTATTTAAAAATTTAGATAAATAAGTCATTTTTACTGTGGGACCAATCCTAGCCGTTAGCGCGCGCTGAAGAAATAGAGACAGTTTCAAAAACTACATTTCATTGACTTTCTAACGGTATCAGTCCGTTTGAGTTACAACGGTTGCGTCACATATTCGTACCAACATGTATTTAGCGATATTTTTCTGATATTACTAGGTTGCATCGCTTTTAACAGTGAAACGATTGACTGTGGGACTTAATTGAACTGATTTTGGACTTTGACCTTATAAATGATTTTGACTGGAACTCAGCAATTACACTGGGCGCTGTGGTAGCGCTTTATTTAAAAATTTAGATAAATAAGTCATTTTTACTGTGGGACCAATCCTAGCCGTTAGCGCGCGCTGAAGAAATAGAGACAGTTTCAAAAACTACATTTCATTGACTTTCTAACGGTATCAGTCCGTTTGAGTTACAACGGTTGCGTCACATATTCGTACCAACATGTATTTAGCGATATTTTTCTGATATTACTAGGTTGCATCGCTTTTAACAGTGAAACGATTGACTGTGGGACTTAATTGAACTGATTTTGGACTTTGACCTTATAAATGTGATAAATGAGACAATTGGACTCCAAGAAATAACATTCTTCTTAATTTGACATGATTGCTGGAACTCAGCAATTACACTGGGCGCTGTGGTAGCGCTTTATTTAAAAATTTAGATAAATAAGTCATTTTTCACTGTGGGACCAATCCTAGCCGTTAGCGCGCTGAAGAAATAGAGACAGTTTCAAAAACTACATTTCATTGACTTTCTAACGGTATCAGTCCGTTTGAGTTACAACGGTTGCGTCACATATTCGTACCAACATGTATTTAGCGATATTTTTCTGATATTACTAGGTTGCATCGCTTTTAACAGTGAAACGATTGACTGTGGGACTTAATTGAACTGATTTTGGACTTTGACCTTATAAATGTGATAAATGAGACAATTGGACTCCAAGAAATAACATTCTTCTTAATTTGACATGATTGCTGGAACTCAGCAATTACACTGGGCGCTGTGGTAGCGCTTTATTTAAAAATTTAGATAAATAAGTCATTTTTCACTGTGGGACCAATCCTAGCCGTTAGCGCGCGCTGAAGAAATAGAGACAGTTTCAAAAACTACATTTCATTGACTTTCTAACGGTATCAGTCCGTTTGAGTTACAACGGTTGCGTCACATATTCGTACCAACATGTATTTAGCGATATTTTTCTGATATTACTAGGTTGCATCGCTTTTAACAGTGAAACGATTGACTGTGGGACTTAATTGAACTGATTTTGGACTTTGACCTTATAAATGTGATAAATGAGACAATTGGACTCCAAGAAATAACATTCTTCTTAATTTGACATGATTGCTGGAACTCAGCAATTACACTGGGCGCTGTGGTAGCGCTTTATTTAAAAATTTAGATAAATAAGTCATTTTTCACTGTGGGACCAATCCTAGCCGTTAGCGCGCTGAAGAAATAGAGACAGTTTCAAAAACTACATTTCATTGACTTTCTAACGGTATCAGTCCGTTTGAGTTACAACGGTTGCGTCACATATTCGTACCAACATGTATTTAGCGATATTTTTCTGATATTACTAGGTTGCATCGCTTTTAACAGTGAAACGATTGACTGTGGGACTTAATTGAACTGATTTTGGACTTTGACCTTATAAATGTGATAAATGAGACAATTGGACTCCAAGAAATAACATTCTTCTTAATTTGACATGATTGCTGGAACTCAGCAATTACACTGGGCGCTGTGGTAGCGCTTTATTTAAAAATTTAGATAAATAAGTCATTTTTCACTGTGGGACCAATCCTAGCCGTTAGCGCGCGCTGAAGAAATAGAGACAGTTTCAAAAACTACATTTCATTGACTTCTAACGGTATCAGTCCGTTTGAGTTACAACGGTTGCGTCACATATTCGTACCAACATGTATTTAGCGATATTTTTCTGATATTACTAGGTTGCATCGCTTTTAACAGTGAAACGATTGACTGTGGGACTTAATTGAACTGATTTTGGACTTTGACCTTATAAATGTGATAAATGAGACA
>JASGCC010003468.1:0-23846 GCA_030067915.1 Hydractinia echinata | reverse complement strand
ACACCATAATCAAGTTATAATATAATTATCTCTAACAAATCCCTCAATAAGGAAAATCGTCATTTTATTGCACATGAAAAAGGAATTCCTTACTAAATGAAACAATGATATTAACTTTCATTGATATTTTGTCTGCAAACAATTATTAAAATCTCAACATAAAATGCAGCATTTTATACCAGGCCGTCAGATGTTTGCTCGGTCATTATCATTTATTTTACAACAGTTTATAGTTACATTAACCAAATATAAAAATCAAACTCAAGCAGGTTTAATATATCGAAAGTGATGGATGAAACTGAGAAGGAGAAATCGCAAGGGATGATGTCATGAAGTTCAGGTTGCTTCCAATAAATCATCAAAGTTTCCTTAACTAAGGAAATTATTAAGAGCGGTTTGATGACTCTAAAATCATTAAATGAAGCAAAATCACAACGGAAAAGAATTCATTGACACCAAATGATTGTGGTCTCATCAACAAATTCCCACAGAAGAGATTCTCAGCCGTTTAGAACGCTGACTCTTTAATTCCTCTTTTAGTTTTACCGATAACATTCCCAAATATGGCATGAATATATGCACAACTTTTTGTGATCTGAGTTAGATGAAAGAGTTTTTCAAAGAAAATTTTATGCACAAATTGATATATTTATCGTGTTGTTTCTTGCCATTCGAAGCTCTATAAGTTTTGATATTTTATCATGGCTTATATACGATTTGGTTATAAGCAACAACAGCAACATGAGGCGCAATTCCTCAAAAATTGACGCATCTAGTAGTAAACATCACTCAATTTGAACTGAAAAGAAAAGGGGACAAAGAACAGGGATTGCAAAAACACCAACACTTTCTGAAATTTTCCTTATTCTCAAACGATGGCAAACGTTATTAAACGGAGGTTTGATTTCGTACCAGTCTAACTTCTAGAGTAAACACCTGAATTTTCGCAACAGTCAACAAGCCATAAGCATGAATTGAGCCCGTAAAATACAGAAATTTAAACAACATTTTAAAAGAAGAAACTAACAACAGAAGCAACAACTGAAGTTCAAATAAACAACATTAAGCATTGGCTTCCAATAATTCGATAACGTTTGAAGCAGCGGCTAATACTCTCATTAGCAGATGATAAGGGTCTGCTTTCAGTACTGGCTGGATAGTGGTCATTGTTAATTATTAGGGAAAAGAACACAATTTCGTCAACATATAAAATAAAAACAAACACGACTCATGATCAAGCCAATGACATTTCATCGTGACACAAATATACGTTCGATAAATTCTATCCTGAAGCAGAGATTCATTTTAATCCTGAATTTTTTTTCAGAATGAAGGTTGGGGAAAGTGATACAATTAAGGAGTGTGAAAATGCCCTTAAGGTTTCCAGTGTGCATTGTATAGCAGCACCAACGTGTATAAATTAATTGATGAGATTGTATAGGCATTCTAAGTTTCGAAAAGTTATTTTTTGTTCTATTCTGATGTTAGTCACTGTAATAAATTTAACAGAAAATTTAACAGGAAATATATTCATTTGACTCCTTGTATAGCTAATATCACACGATTCAAAACTTTAAGCTTTCCTGGAGTATGCCCATTGCAACAATTAGGCTATCGCAATTCTTTGAATATTCAATGACGTCAGAAATAAACGTAATGCTGACCTAACATGTGAATAAGGTGACCATCTTTATTAGATTGTTATGGGTATTTCCCTTTAAACCAACTTTGTAAATATCAACCTCCCCCAACTTCCAACCTCGTCCCGCCTTCCCCATAGAAAAAAAAAGCAAGATAAGCGTTGGCATGGCCACTCAAATCTCAATATAAAAAGGGTTACTCACTTGCGGATACTACTTGTTATTTAAATAAGTATTAAATGAACGATCTGCTTTTTCTTGTTATTATACACTAGTTCTTACTCTATAGATAAGTAAATGCTAACTAATGCGATTATTGTGTTGCAGCCAACTGCGACACAATAATCGCAACAGTGAGTTAAATACTTTATTCTTTTAATCTATAACAATGCATGATTGCATGTCCCCTTTTAACAAAGCAATTATGTAATAACGGTACTATACGTTCATAAAGTGTTCTTGGTGATAAAGAACAGAGTTAACATTCCATACGACTTCTCTTTCCGCTCCCTTTCCCTTTCGCACTGGCAAGTATGCAACTTCCCGAATGAAATTACAAATCACGACATTAGAATTGCGTATATTCAATGCAATACGTAGCTAGTTTTGTATATCAGGATTCTACTTTTTTGTTGACATCTTAACCTTTGGAATATTTTATGCACCAGTAATAACGTAATTATTTTATTGCTTACCAGGATAATGAATTACCGGTACATGAGCAGAAGCGGATAATGACGTACTAAATAAATTTGGATAAATAGTTGAACAGTGAAGGGATATTCATCAGTTTAATTTCAGCTTCAACTACTTACAGCCTCAGCTGAAAGCACAACTTTTATTCAACAAGCGTCAATAGGGGAAGATAATTATACCAGTAACAGAGAAAATGAAGCTTGTAACTGCTTTTCTCTGTACTTTACTGTTGTATGGTAAGTATGAACTATCTTGGTGTAGTTTATTGGGTGTAGTACCGGGTGGTATAGCTGGGTGGTCGAAAAAAGTAAGCAAATTGAGATGCTTGAAGAAAATCAGGCCTGATAGGATCAGAAGAATAGCTTGGTTATTCGATTGTGTATGATATGACCAACTGAAAATTATATAACCGTTCATTTTAGTTGCATATTCATTACCTGTCGAAGATAATAATAAATCTGCAATGGAGGAAATCTTAGAGATCAATAAAATAAACAGTGGTAAGCAGTTATAGGAATGTTACTAAAACTGACAGTTATAATCTTACATGACTCCAACATGGAACAAATTCTTTTTCTATTGTGCAGCAATTCAACATTGAAAATCAGTGCATGCTTGATTTGAGAAATTCTTTACACTATTTTTATTGGTACAGATAAGGAGCAGTTGTTTTTCGGTGACGAAAAGTTAACAGAGGAAGAAATTGCCGAATACGAAGGAAGAATCGTTAACTCCGAAATTCAAAATGGTTTAACGAGAAAATCGGATGGATTAAGATGGCCAAATAATGTTTTACATTACACAGTGTCTCCCCAATTTTGTAAGTATAATGTATGTACAAGATTCTGAACAATACTCAAACCAGTAAAACTTGTAAAGTCAATTAACAATATAACATCAATTTTCATTGGACAATAAATCAATGACGTTTCTTATCTTCACAATGGTTATATTGTATATGTATTTTTTCACTAATTAGAGCTAATGTATCGCACAACATCTTGAACAAGTCATTACTTTCCCACAAAATTCAACACGGTTTAACATGGAACTCGCCTAATTGCCTAACTTCAATAATGAAATCATTTTTTGTTTTAGCTGCTAGTCAGAAACGTATTATTCAAGGTGCAATCAATAAAATTGAATCAAACACCTGCATTAGATTTATCGAACATCCAATTGGTAACGCACCAACACATCATGTTGAAATATTTCAAGGGGAAGGGTAAGCATTTTGTATCCATAAGAATAGAAAATTAATTTCTGAGATTAATATTTAATTTCACGTCCTCCGTGGCAATATCCACTATACCTTATTCGTACACATTTTGGAGAAATAATCAGAAACTATTTTGCGTGTATTAAATTTCCCGCGTTGGCAATATGAATGTATTTCTCGTTGTTTTGAGTTTACGGAAGTTGAACTTCTCTTACCTATAACACGGAAATAATAGTAAAATTCTGGATTTTAGACATAAGTTAGGTGTATTTAAAATGCATTTACCCAACTAGTTATGTTTGTTAAGAACGAGTAATTTCGCATATAAACCTTTTGCGCGAATAAACGGGATTCTACACTCTTGAAAAATAGTACAAATGAGGTACATAGCAGTAAAATTCAGTAGTAATATATTTCTAGAATTCTTATTTTATAGCTGCTGGTCATACATTGGGCGACAAAACAACAGGAAACAACAGCTTTCTTTAGGGAGCAACGGATGTGTTCATGAGTATATTGCCATCCACGAACTGCTGCACGCCCTTGGTGTCCACCATGAACAATCGAGAAACGACAGAGATGAATACGTCACTATCAATTTGGAAAATGTCCAGCTAAGTATGTGCATGTTACTATTACATGTTTTTTGTTATAACCCTACTCTGCCTAAGTACTTTAGTTACTAAGAAATCCTCTAAATTAATGGATAAGTTGTGTTATTTGGCTGAAAATCATTGAAGATTACCAGAAAACTTTGCTAAACTATCCGTGTCCATACCCAATTGTTTAGTGTAATATCGAATTTTTGCCTAATAATACTTAGAGTAGATTGTTATTCGCTACAAAATCAAGAAAAAATGAGATTTGTCATAAATGACTTGGGACGATTATCTTAGAGACATGGAAAAAAAACCCTGTTAAAACCATTGTTCGTTTTTCCAAGATTTTCTAATATTACTTTACAATTTTGCCAATTTTAGTACAGTGGTACACCTGTATACTTTATTATACAAAGAACACAAAACTGTGACAAAAATATTTCCAATAATTCCATCACAGCCACTGTGCTTAAACTAGTAAGAGATAAGATTGGGTTTGCTTCGTTGTAAAAGTGTTTATTTTGAACATTGATTCAATAAACTAATAACAATCCACCTTTTTATTCGGGACCAAGAAGAATTCCGCGACCATTATTAAACTCCGGTTATATTTTATAATGTTGTTGTTACGTCGTTGTTCTGACGATTTAGATCTTGAAGACAACTTTAAAAAACAAGTTACTGACAGCTTGGGTGTTGAGTATGATCCTTATTCTGTCATGCACTATTCCAAGTAAGTACATAATTCGTTATAAGTTGGACTTTGCTGTAATTTGACAATCTAAATCAAGTCTCATTTCAAATTTTCTTTAGTTATGCGTTTAGTAGAAATGGACGACCAACAATAACTTGGAAGAGAGACCCAAACTTAAGATTTGGAGGAAAAGCTCTTACCCAGTTAGATATTCTGCAGCTGAATCGGTTTTATGAGTGCAACGGTCCAGTGACGTCTACGACGACGACAACTACAACGACAACTAGACGACCAACGACAACTTCAACGACAACTAGACGACCAACGACAACTACAACGACAACGACAACTAGACGACCAACGACAACTACAACGACAACTAGACGACCAACGACAACTACAACGACAACTAGACGACCAACGACAACTACAACGACAACTAGACGACCACCAACAACTACAACGACAACTCGACGACCAACGACCACGACCACAGTACCTACTGGTGAAGGTAAATTAAGTATATCTCTGCGTTCTAAAGTACATATTATTTTAAACGGAGTTACAATGTTTATTATTAATATAAGATCAATACGTAGAGAAACTGCTTTCACTGAAATTACAGTACATAATAACTCCTATAGATTTTCACAATTCTGTTCCCATTCTTTTTAGTGTGTGCTGACAGAACATATTATTGCGGACGTCCTGATGCGTGCTTTGAGTACCCATCTCAATGTCCGAGAAGATGTGGACAATGCAGTAGCCCTCAATCCGACCAATGTAAACTGTTTAAAGACTTAGAAGGAAAAAGCAGCTGCATGGCACATGGGGAGGCGAATGGATGTGTGCAGTCAAACGCTGGCTTGAAGGATAGAATAAGAAAAGTATGTACACTCACATGCTGCGAACGAGGGGAGCTATATGAGTAATAAATATTACTACTTATGTTATATTTGTAAGGGAATAAATTAATTTTTAACTTATTTATTTAAAGAAGTAAGTAAATTACGATGTTTGAAATAAATAAAGCGATAATCATGATTTTTAATAAAACTTGTAACCTCTTGTATTTCAAGCATATTTTTTAACAAAAATTGTATACTTAAAATAAACGGTTTATTATCTATTAAAGTCATTAATATTATCTTCGAAATATATTATTTTCAATCTAGACTGTTTTCATGATTGCCTTAACTTCTAAGATTTCGAAAATTAAGTAGATCTTTTCCGAAAATTTATTCACGCAACCTCGTCCCCAGGGTCTTGTGGCCCCTGAGCCGTTATTACGGAGTGGCCAACAATGACCCTGGAACAGGCTGGTCACGTGATACAAAAATGCCCAGATATACTGGGCATTATTGAAATTCCAAAGATAATGAGATGCAAATTTGGCGTCGCCTTAATAGCAAGTTTATGGCGGGAGAAAAAAGACACAACATCAAAGAAACTTTTTTGTTAATAAAAGCAAAATTGTCAGAATATTACTGACTTTACTTTATTGATCTGGCTTAGTTTGATTGTTTAATATTGGCAAAAGGCCTATAATTTAGAAAATGTTTTGGAAGTTTAGCTAGCTAGCTGCGCTGTGTACTATATAGGTACCTGGCTAACGTGACATCCTGGGACAGTTTACTTAACCACATATTTATAAACAACATATTCAATGGCTATTATTTTCCAGGTGAGTAATTTTGTTGAGAATAAGTTAGAAATTGTATAAGAAGAGCTGGGTACTCTCTTTTTAATATGCACAACAATTTTTCATATTTTTAAAATCAAAACTAAGAAGGATAGGTTGTAGCGCTAAATTTATGGATTATTCTCGGATCTGGGTTAATATGCTTTTCAATAAAAATGACCAACATATTTCAATTCAGTATCAAAATTTATGGAATCTTGCATTTTTTAAGTTTATACACTAAGTATATAACCTGCCCCTATTAGTAGCAGAACATTCAATGTTTTATGATGAAATGACTACACAAATCAACTTCAGTGAAAATGGTTCACTACAGTTGAATATTACAGTCAAACTCTTATAAAATTTAAAACATAATAAAGTCTGTTCTAATAATCATATATTATTCAAAATTTCCTATCACATATAATTTATGCTGTAAATCCAAATGAGCAACTCATTTTCTCCAAACTGTTTTGTTTTCTCTTTTAAAATAATCATAACCAAGACCCAAGAATTAAAAGTCTATTCTTACCAGTTTTAAAATGTTTTAAAAAGTTTTAAAATGTAAACTTATGCCATGTTGTTCTTAATTATATAAACTGTCACCAAGACAAGAAACTCTTTTTTTGCAGATTAATATTTACGAATTTTGCAAGATCTTATTTCGTAAAAGGGAAAACATTTGACGGTATATACAAATAACATTTAACGGTATATATAAATAATGGGTTAAGTCAAAGCTGTGTTATTATATTCGTGCAGGGTATTAATTCTTAAAATGCTATTTGTACTTGGCCACAATGTGAAAATATGCCGGTGGAGCATAATCAATCACTGGCCTAAAATATAATAATAGGACCTTTTGATGTTAAATTTTCTCAGTATGGTACATTGGCCTTAGAATTAATTTCTTAAAAAACCTTACTTGTTTGTTCTTATTTGGTCAAGATTTAGAAGTTCTGTTGCAAAACATTTGTCGGGCTCAAATTCTGAAAGAAAGTATAGCTAATTCAAAATATCAAATAAGCTCATCATATTTGCCTACTTACATAAACGAGTTCCAATGTTTATGTTTTTATGAGATTCTTGCGCATGCCTGAAAAAAATCAGAAAAATCGACAGGCAAAAAATGCAGACCTTAGGTGCAGAAAGTCAAATTATGGTTAAAAACTTAATAAATTATTTTTCGGTTATAATTATCATAATTTATAAGCGATCATGTGACCAGCCTGTTCCAGGGCCTTTTCACCGCTATCAACTTCATCAACAAGGCAAAATGCCCTGGGAACGAGGTTGTTATTTACGCACACATTTCTGCAAAACAATTTCTCGCAAACATTTAACAGTCAATGTTCCTAAGTAATATTTCAGCCTTTTTATGCTCCTATCAAGCAATTTTACACATGTAAAACTTTTTTTATCGTTTTTCTTATCCCAAAGCTTTTTTAAACCCGGTTCACTTCTCCCTCCAGCCATATAGAGTCTCAAAAAAGTCCGACGTAAATAGGATTAAGCCAAATTGTTGATTAAACTCGATGGCACATCTTCATATTTCATAACTCGGTATGGGTTAATTCCGTGCATGATACCTTACCGTAACTTCAGAGCGGTCATTTATATTTTATGGTTAACCTCGCTAATATTGGGAGACATATAGCCCGCTAATTGTTTCCTTGAATGACTGTTCTAGAGTGTTAAAAACTTTAATTTAAGCTACAAAAATCTCTTCCAAGTTTCTGTCCATCTAAATTTCAGTCTGAAGGGAGAACCGCACCCATGTCCTTTTGGAATAGAGGCAAGCCAAAATATCCTTGACGTTGACTGACTTATTTAATTACAAGTATTGATTTAAATGTTTTTTGCAGATGTACTTTTTGCAAAATTAATATTCTGTTAAAAACGAGTTATCAGTTTTCTCAAAACAGCTAAATTTGGAAGAAACTAGATTTTGAATGTTTTTTGATAAATCTTATCAAATGAAAAAAATGAAGCATACCAAGATACAAGTCCTTATTTGGATTCTACTAAGATTATAAGACTTTCAATTTTATGAGAAGTAAAAATTTTTGAGTCACTTACACTGAATATCCCCGGGCCCTAAATAGTTAGTAATTATTTTGCAACATTTTTTATATGCTTAATATTATATCACAGTGACAAGCGAGTGTAGGTGTGTAAGCATTTACTTTTAGTGCACGTTTCAATAGCACAATGCTGCGTCAACATAGTGCTAAACTGCTAATGTAAAGTTCATTACACACTCGAAATTTTACACAGAAAGGTTGGAATGAAGAATGTGAATCACAAAATCACCTATAAGTTCTATGGTTGTTAGTAAGCTAAGTACTTTCACCTTTAACCATACTATGATTTAATTTTTCTAACTAATTCCTTTACATTTTTATGAAATAAGGAAAAAAGGAAACTGTCATTTGAAAACGAAGAACTTTAGGAAATCCGTCCAATTAAATGGAACAGTGATAATAATTTAAATTGATGAATTTAAATTTTGTTTGTCAACAAATATGAAAATCTCAACATTAAATGTAGCACTTATAATAAGCCGTTTGATGTTTGATTAGTCATTATCCTTTTTTCTACAACAGTTTTGTAACTAATCCAAGCAAATATAAAAATATCAAACGCCAAAATATTCAAGATGTTTATATTACCAGATTTCTCCACAATAAAGTCATCAACGTCTCCTTAAGGAAATTAATATGGGCGATTTGACAACACTAAAATCATTAAAAGAAGCTAAATTACGAAAGAAAAGACATTCTTTGACACATAAGATCGAGGTCTCTTAAACAATATACCAGAGAAGCGATTCTCAAATGTGTAGAACATTGGCATTTTAATGCCAGTTAGTTTTAACAACAAAGTTCCGTAATGCGAAATAAATTTATGCAGGAGATTTTCTTCTTCCGTTGCATTAAGTGTTGGACTTATCAAGAACTTTTAATTGGTATTGGTTTATTTATTTCTACGTCAAATCTTTCTAAAGCTTGATATCTAACATAACGTATACATAAACATCTTATAAGCAACATAAGGCTCGAGCCTTGTAAATAAAGCAACTGGTAAGAATAATAATAACAAGGAAATGTACGGGTTATAAAAACACTACAGTTTGTTAGAATTTCCTTGTTCTAAAGTCGTGTATATTTCACACGACTACAATCGTTAGTAAACAAAACCTTGATTTCGATCAGAGTACCAGCTTAAATTGGCGAGGAAACACCTGCAATTAAGCCACAATTGAGTCTGTAACACACAGAAACTTAAGCAACATTGAGCCTCTGGCAAAATCTCATGTTGCTAATAAGATAAAGAATATATATTAAAGATGAAAGCAATACCAGCGCCTTATAACTGTATAAACAAGAACTAAGGAGAGGAGAAAGTAATAAAGTTCAAGAAAACTCGCATAAACGTTGAATTTAAATATTTAATTTGATGGCAAAAAATCTCGGCTTTCAAACACAAAATTACAAAACTAAAAGAGGACGAATACAAAACTCTTCCTACCCCACGATAGAAAAACCTATCTTTGGGGTACTGCACATAAATTAGACAATAAAACTGTGAGAAAATTAAAAAAAAATACTGGTGACGAGGTGAGGGGGGGGGGGGTATTTATAATAATGGAACATCAAATCTTCCAGATGACTTTAGAAAAACAATAGTGGTTTTTAGTATAAAACAATTTTGTTCTGTATTATAAATATCATTGCCATAGAGAAGAAAATTGACTAGTTTATCATCAGAGAGGTCCGATATTGGACCTATGGTATTTTTAATATTGTCAATGAGTGATTTTCTTATATGCGTGTAAAAAGAACAGCGCAAGAGATAGTAATTAGTAGACTCGATTTCAAGACCACAACTGCAAAGAGGATTTAGGGTATCGCGAAAATTATGTCTGAATTTATGCTCTCTGAGGTGACTAAAGTTTACGCGCAATCGGGTTAATAGTGTTAGTCCACGAGGATCGTGGATTTTATACACAGGACGCATTTTTGGCCTAATAAAATTAAGAAGACCTGTTTTAAAATTCGAGATTGATAGTAAATTTTTCAAATCGGGCCCAAGTTTATTCCACTCATTTACTGTGTACGGGAAAAAAGAATTCTTAAAATATTCAGTATTGGTTTTGAAATTCCTAAACAAATTACTTCTAGCCTGGTCATAAGAACTTTGCTTCAAGGGAAGCAATGAACCTAGATAGCCAGGTGAGGTACCTGATACAATATTGAAAAAGAAAACAAGTCTGCGATACCAACGCCTGTCGCTAATCCATTTTCTTAGCTGTGCAAATTGTTGCTGACGACCGCCCATATACAGAAGTTGCACTTTCACAGCCTTTCTCGCTTCGGTGTTGGCAAGTTGATGTTTTTTGTTATTTTTGAATGCAGGCCAAATAACTGTACCAAAATGTTTTATTACTGATTCTAGATTTAGAACATAGTGGACATATTTAAATGAATATTGTTAAGTGATGAGAGAAGAACAATAAAATGGTCAACATATGTAGAAAACAAACATGGATAATTATCAAGCCAAAAACTACTCATCGTGACACAAACATGCATCGGCTTAAGGTGTATCCTAAACTTGCAGTAGGTGAGTCAATATTGTATTCAGTAATGACTTATGTTTGTAAGGGAATAAATTAATTTTTAACTTATTTTTTTAAAGAAGTAAATAAACCACGATGCTGCTTTAATGCATATGTGAATGAATTCGAAATTCGAGATACGAGTAAAGTCACATACGAGTAAAGTCACAGACAATTAACGTTGTTATTATAGTTGTCCATTTCGTTCAAAAGTTTTAATTCATTGTTCGTACTTTTTTAATGAAATTGACAACAAATCATTTTTTGATATAAAACATAAATACTTTTTAAATGTTCTTCAGTGGATTCCTCCAGGGGTTTAAAACGTTTTTTCAGCCTTCTTAATGAAATTAACAACAAACGTTTTTGTAATAAGAAGCACAATAAATTTTTTAAAAAAATTAGTGGATATTCCACGGGTTTAAATAACTGGTCTCTATAATAATACGCTAAGTGTGTATGTCTGTCTGTGACAGGCAAGGTCGATTATATTTTCTACAATCTTCTTTTAAAGTGTCTATAAAACATCCTCTGAAAACATGTTCTGTATTTTATGAACTTTTTTGTTTACATTTTTAATTGGCTAACACAAATCATGTGATATATAAAACGAATTAATTAGCTGGAAAGTTTTATTGTATGATAATTTAAATTTACCGTGACGGGTTTTTATAATTGCTTTGTTATAACTTAATGTACGGGAAAGTCGCGGGCAATAAACATTGTTACTGTTGTTGTTTAAAACGTTTTATGTGCGTTTTATTTAATGAAATTAACAATAGACCGTTTTGTGATATGCATAATAAATTTGAAAAAGGTTTCTCAAGTGGAAAACAAATCATGTGTTAAAATAGAGTAATTTCATTAGTTGGAAATTTTATTGCATGCTAAATTAAATTTACCGTGACGAGTGCTTTGTTAAATGAAGTTGACAACAAATCATTTTGTGATAGAAAGCATAGAAAATGTTTTAGATGCTTTTGAGTGGATTCCTCAATGGGATTTCTTGAAAAACGTTTTTTTTCAGCGTTCTTAATGAAAGTATCGACAAACCTTATTGTCATAAGAAGCACACTGATTTCAGTGGATTCTTCCACGGGTTTAAATAACTAGTATCTATATAATAATACGAAGACTGTGTGTGTGTGTGTGTCTGTCTGTAACAGGCAAAATGGATTATATTTTTTACAATTTTCTTTAAAAGCGTCTATAATACATCCACTATAAAAATGTTCCGTATTTTATAAACGGTTTGTTTACGATTTTAATTGTCTAAAAAAATCATGTGATAAAATAAAGTGATTTCATTAGTTAAAGGGGAATTAAGCCTCAAACTTAAATAGCATTATTTCGGTTAACATTATGTTCATTTCTCAAATTCTGTTTAAAATTTTGAAAAATAAATATTATTTGGATTGATTTTAATATAAAAGTTTCCCCTTCTATGAGCGAACGGTAAGCGCCATTTAAATTTTCTGAGGCCACGGCTGATTCTGGAGACTGTTATATCGTGACGTATCTTACGCTGAAGAAGCATAAGCTTGCGCTGAGCGGAAGCAGTGAGATATGGAAAATTTAAGCTCCTGCTCTGACTCCCCTATTTCTAGAATATTCAAGTGACTCTAGTGAAATGTCAGTAACAGGATGTTACATGAATAAGCCTGAATACTCCAAAGCAGAACTTGAAAAAGGGACTTATGAATCTAGTGATAGCGAAGAAAAAGACGAATTGAATTCAAGCAGACTTGAAAATTTGCATTGGTATACCTCAGGGGCGTAGCCAGCGTCAGTCAGGCTCTGCGATCGACTGACCTACTTTTTTCATCCCAACACGTCGTTTTTTCCACCGCCACCGCCAACACATGGATGGGCGCACCAATTGTGCATCGGCACAAATCTTTTCCCGGGCGGCGCACACAAGCTTCGCGTTTCGCACGTCGTTTTCGCAGGATTTAACAGTATCCACTTTGTTTTGCAGGCTGAGGTGCTGAATCTCTACTTTGTTTCGCAGATAGTGTTTTTCGCAGGATTACCTGCGAAAATTATGCCTACGTACGGTCTTGTGTCTTCCGTTTATGGTAATTTTGGACGCATCCTATGGCTAGTAAATTTCGCAGAGAGGTTAAAAATTAGGGCTAGCGAAGTTGTGAAGGTGAAGAAAGCATGATGTTGCTGTCAAACGTGGATCCGTATTTAGCTTTAACTTGTATAGAGCTTCACGAAAATTCTCTATACTCGAACCATCCAATTTTTGTATCTGTATGTAAATCTTCAGATTTGTTTTCCTGTGTAGAAAGCACTTTCAAGTTTTCAGTTAGCTAGCCATTCCTCTTCTGTAACTCTGTGTAGACAGCAGATCTTGTAGCTACACAGAATAAAGCTATTCTTATAAGACCTTAACAGTTTATTTAAGAGAAATATTTTAACTTTTTATCCTGATTGTGGTCAGCTATGATTCAAGACGGTTTTAAATCAGAAGATTTTTCCTCATCTGCCTTGAAATAAAAATTTACAACCAGTATCTATTTTATTTTGCGATATAAATGACAAACATTCTGGGCAATTTAAACCTAATCCCTTCAGTTTCTTTAAGTTTGAGTAAAGCTACGTTAAAGCGTTCTGCTCAATATTTTAAGCTAGGTTGTCATACGTTATGATGACAAAGCAAAATAAAAGAAAAAGGAAACGTGTGTATCATCTCGAAGTTGTTCCTTTTGCATTAGCCCAAACGTTAGTTAATCAATGTGGTACTTCTACCACTAATGACAAGACTTCTTCCAATTGTAAAAAGCAAACCTTTAACTTAAAATCTTTTTCGTCAAAGGGATTTCTAAATCGAAACCTATTAAACCTAAAAGAGTTTTATCTGCAGAACCTTGGTAGATTCATTCCCTTCAGGTTCTATTAACGGTATTGGAAAATATAACTCGCTACGACAAGCTCCACACCTCAGTGATCACGATAACTCTTCCCATTGTAACTTGCGAGAGGATGTCTTAAGGTTTATTCATTGTAGTGAAGGCTCTCAGGTTTGTCTTTTTCAAAGGTCATTTTAAAAACCTTATGAACTTTCTCTTGATATATATACAGAATTGATAAGGTCAATGTTATGACGATGCTGGCAATGTATCTGTTAAAATTAATAGTTGTCATGCTAACATTTTAAAGCAAAACAGATTAGCTTTATACATATCCTTGTTCTTCTCATTGCTTAAATTTAGTTGTCTGTAATTCATGCTTTGTATATTATTCCTGAAACATGATGAATTGAATCAAATGTAACATATTTTTACAACTTTTCCAAAAGTAGGTTAAAATTTTTACGCAAGAATGTTCCTTACTTAACTAATAATCCCAACTATGCCCATACTTTTAATGTCTGTAACACGATGTGTGGAACAGATTAATAACATGAGGGTTTTCAATTATTTTTATGAAGGCATTTTGTCCATGGTTCCATTTTATTATATTTTTAAATTTTTTATTATATTTATGAAGAAAGAAGATTTTGATTTGGTTATTTTTTTAATAACCTCCAATCTGCGGGTCAATGATTCGACTAAGGTTAATTTTTTCTGGCTACGCCCCTGTACCTGTACATGTTGCGTTATTTTCAATTCCTTCACTCTTGTGGAATGCAAGTGTTGCCAAGAATTTTCCAATTTATTGAATGACAAGTTGAATAATAACAAGTGCATCACGATGCACAAGGATTTTGAAATTTTATGTTTGAACCGCACAGTTTTTAGACAGCCAGCATACAACATCGACGATACCAGAAAAATATAACAAACTCTCCACATATACTAATAAGTAAGTTTTTCTTCAAAAAATATGTTTCTCGTAAATATTTTCAAAGACCATATTTCTCATAGTCGCACCAAAATAAAACATTCTTCGTATCTTCTTATCTTCTCACTTTTCGCTTAATCTTACAGGTCCACGCGCTATGAAAATACACACCATCGTAGATTATTTAATTAAATTAAAAATAATGTCATTCCTTGAATATCATCAAATGAAAAAGGAGAAGAGCCCATGTGCCTCAAATAACAATTTGTTTCAAAGAAGTTTTGATGAATGAATAATTTCAATATATTTTATCCTGGTTTACACTATAACTTAAACTTTGATTCCTTGTACGGAAATGAGGTACACCAGTTACTGACAGTAGATGGCCTGGGTACATTATTATGAAAGGCTTGGAAAAGGATGTCGCGTGGTGATTCCAGCGTGTATTGTGCGAAAAATAAGGGAAGAATTTCCTGATCCAAATGGAAAGTATACTGGTTTCAAAGAATTTGTTGATATATAACGGGACTTAGCATTTTCAAACAAACAATAACAACAACGAAAAAGCGAAATAAAGTACAACGGACCAGAGTTATTTTTTTTGAATCGTTACGTTTGCTCACATTGTGTAAACAACTTTAAAAAAGACGAAGAGATCAAAAAATTGAAATGAGCGTAAAATACGTCATAGATCTCCATCGCAGATATTGTTTTGATTTTAACATGGCGATTACTGTTGTCAACTTTTATGCTAGAAAAGGGATGTAAATTCAAAGAATTACAATTTTTTTTATATACCATCAAAATATGTAGGGTTTGTAAAAGATATTTCCGAAGAAAAAAAATTTGGGCTTAATTCCCCTTTAAGAATTTCATTGCATACTAATATAAATTTACCGTGACGAGTGCTTTGTTGTAAATTATAGTGCAGATAAAGTCACAGGCAAATAACGTTGTTATTATTGTTGTCAATTTTGTTCAAAAGTATTAATTCATTGTTCGTACTTTATTATTGAAATTGACAACAAAGCACTTTGTGATATAAAACATATATAAATTTTAAATGTTCTTGAGTGGATTGCTCCAGGGGTTTTCGTTTAAAACGTTTTTTCAGCCTTTTTAATGAAATTACTAACAAACATTTTTGTGATAAGAAGCACAATACATTTTAAAAAGACAATTAGTGGATTATTCCACGGGTTTAATAACTAGTCTATATGATTGATTGATTGATTGATTGATTTAATTTATTTACCGTCGGTTATTATATACAATAGTTCTTTAAAAAATAAAATTTTGCAAAAAACTAATCAAAACCGACCAAAACCGATATGACCAATATGATAATACGCCAGTTCCGCGTGTCTGTAACAGGCAAAGTGATGTGTTGTTTTTTCTAAAGAAACAGCCGCGGTAACATGTCACTTTTGCTAATTTTTTTATTTTTATTCTGTCTTTTGTGTGCTTTTTCAAATTGATTTAAAATTTTTGTTTTAAAAAAGTCACGGTTAATTTATTTTATTGTTCTCATAAAAAACTTTGTGTAATGATGTAAACTTTATTACACAAAAGTCACGGGTAATTAATTTTTATTATTCCCTTAAGCACGTGTCTAATGAAAAACATATTGGTTTTTTTTATTCCCGTGAATGGAATTAACAACAAAACAATGAATTTTACGGTTAATTTCGCTCACTATTTCGCTGTTTTTTTCTTCGGTATCTATAGGTGGATTTTTCCACGGGACTAAATACTAGCACTTGAATAAACGGTATAATATCTATTAGACTCATTAGCTGATATTATCTTCGAAATGTATTACTTTCAAAATACCTTTGTTCTCCAGAAATTTATCTTTAGGAGCTTAATTTATACGTTTTATTTAATTACTATTGTCAATAATATTTCCTAAAGTTACAGTAAGGAGCGCTCTACAAGTCATTATTTGCGTACCGTAATGATCCGAACAAGGGCCCTGGGCGCTTATTAATTTTTTGGATTTTTTGCATTGGCGCTTAATCGAGGGGGGCGCTTAAAAAATGCTGGGCGCTTATAAATTTTTCCTAATTTTGTACAAATTAAAGACAACGGTAATTTTCAATTTTGTTTTTTTTTCCTGAAAAATAAAACTGAACAAAAGGTGTAACAACATGAAGTTTAGTCTTTCTAAGGTAGTTTTCGATTAAGCGCTCCCTTTTATCAGGTGGGCGCTTATTCGAGGGGGGCGCTTAATAAGTGCTGGGCGCTTATTGAACTTTGAGGAAATTACCTGGGCGCTTATTCGAGGGTGGCGCTTAAAAAATGCTGGGCGTTTAATCGGATCATTACGGTAATTCAATCACATACTAAAGAGCAGATTTTAAAAGAGACGAAAAGGTGTTTTAGGGGCTGTTAGTTCCATTAAAAAAGATTTGCTTTAAAATGAGGTTAAAGGTGTAAATGAACGTGTAAAATTTGATGTGAAGCAACAGATTTAAGAACTTTGTTTAACAACAGCGTAAATCTTCTGAGAAATAAAGCAGAAATCCAAAATGAGAAAAAAATTATCGCGGCCAATGCATAATTATTATAATTTGTTGGTGAGACAATATAAAACGTTGAAACAATTATTGTTGGTTAATAATAGAATTCGAAATTTTCATGCCATTTAAGAGACAATTGCATTTTGATGGCGTTATTTTACCTTGGGGAAAAGAAGAAGAAATCTTTAACTATCGTAATTACTTAAATATTACCTATTAGTCGCACTTCAAATATTTCACATAATTCAGCGCATGCGCGATAGACAAAACAAAAGAGCTAGAACAATATAAAAGATTCAAGAAACATTATTAATCACAGTTGACATTCAAAGTAAAAAAACGGAGCGTTGGAAAAGATATCAGGTAAATATCTTTTTTGCGCAGTTTTAAGTTTTTTATAACATCTAGCAGGGCTTAATTTTTGAAATTCTGAAAAAATAAATACCTTGGCTCCATCATCAGGCCTCAAAAACTGTTTTTGTGACATTTATATTAACATAGACAGTGAAATGTTTAAAAGAAGTCCTTTTGGTAAAATTTGCGTTTCATCAAAGGATTGCTAATTATTTAAACACTTATTTGAATAAAAAGGGAACAACTCAACTGACCTTTTTTATTTATTTAATAAGTACCTTTAGCCATCAAAATTCTGTTTCTTTCAGTTTCACGTAGTTAGTTGTTGCGCTACTGATTGCTGAAGTGGGTCTGTCGAAAAGTTATGTAAGGAGGGATATTCACGAAGCGAATTGGACGGCGAAATGTATACAGCGCAGTTTTATTTTTTTTATTTTGCTTCGCCGAAAAGTAGAAACAGTTTCTACGTTTTAGCTGCGAAATATTTCGCTATAAACTTTTAACCAATCAGAAGGTAATATTTAGTGTTTATTCTCAGGAAAACTGGAAAGAAAGAATGAAAAATAACTGTCTGGTTTTTAATGCCCAAAAGAGTGCTTACATTCTGTATTTTAAATTCACCACGCCTTTCTCGTTTTGCTTAATATTTAAAAAAGATTCAGAGCTAATTCGCCGCCGAATTCGCCATTCACAATTCGCTCCGTGAAAACCCCCCTTAACATCAGCAACTCAAAGTTGTATTAGGCATGTTATGTTTGTTGCTATGTTTCTATTGGTTAGATTTAGTCACATGATTTTTGACACGTTATTTTATTTTTTGTATAAAGGGGGACTTTCACGAAGCGAATTTAACGGCCAATTCGACGGCCAATTCGCTTTTTAATTTTCACGACAAAATAAATTAGGCGCCAAATTCATTGTTTACTTTAATTAACCGCGTTCTGATTGGTCAAAAACTAGCAGCGAAACCTTTAGCCGCGAAAAAGTAGGAACTGTTTCTACTTTTCAGCGAAGCGAATATTTCGATGCAAAATCAAAACAAAGAAAACTGCGCATGCTCAGATACAATTCGCCGTTCAATTCGCTTCGTGAAAATCCCCCTTAATTTTCAATGGGATGTCGACTTTTTAAAACCCGACTTTTCGTAAGCAATGGCTCTACAATATTTGACGAGAAGGAAAACGTTGTAAGTGTAATGACTTGTTTCGATCTATAACCACAACTACCTTATCTGTTTTTTTCGTTGAAGGAGAATTATTGAACCGTTGTTTCTAGAGAAGCATGGGAAGACATTTGTCACATAAGCATCGACTTTGTGTCAAATTCTCAAAATTCTTAAATTTTCAGTGGTTTCCGTATGATTCTGCTAACAGCGTTTGACGATATTCATTTAATTCACGTATGGAATTATGAGACCGTGGTTGTATGGCTTAAGTGTGTGTATACCTGGAACGATTTTATTTTTCATTTAATTGTAAAAAAGATGGTTCGTTTGGAGATTCAGACATAAGTTTTGTTTTGACCTTAACAGCGTCACAAATGGTTCACGAAGATAAAAAATATTCGTATTTAATTTTTGATGATTTAAAGTTCAAGGGAATGAATTTTTTAAAATTATTAAAATCCCATTTTTTAATCACTAAATTGGCCCCTTGACAATCAACAAAAAACATCATAATTATTGTTATTTTATTATTATTACTTTTTGCAAAGCAGTTTGCAATTTATTACTCCCACTGCGTTCAGACAATTCTTCCCTAATTATGCACACAAAGAATCAAATAAAGCGTTCAAAAACGTTGGGAAATTTTAGCAAGGATCGTTATGACGGAAACGCAAAAGCCGATTTGAAAAAACAACAACTGTGTTTAAAAATCGAAGTTGTTTTGCCTTGTTACTTACCTCTTCTGACAAAAGGCTAATCTAAATAGAACCGATATTTGTTTGGATTTAACAGCTTTTTAAAGGAGAGGCGAACAAAACTAAGGTAACTACTATAATAACAAATAAATAACTGTATTTCACGACTAAGTATCTACATGTCTTCCTAGCATCATTTTTACAAAATCTTCATGGCTGTACAGGATGAAAATAAGTAGGTTTTGGACGTACTTACCACTAAGCATCAAAAATAAGATCTTTCACTTAAGATAAGCAAGAATATTTTACGTACTATAATAATAACAACATTTTATAACCTTCGTTTAAACTTCTCTGAACTTAAGAAATATCTATCATGACCAACAACAATATTATTTTCATGTCTGAGCCCCTTTTCCACAAAATGCCACGAGCTTCGAACGATGAAGACAACGAATCGAACGCGCAATATGGTGGTTTCATCTTTATTCACGAATCCTTACTTTCTTTGCCTTTACTCACAAAGTAAATATCAATTTGTTCAGTACGTTCAGTATAAAATAATAAAAATGTTCTTCACATGTTTTTTAACATTTTTTGCTATTTTGATCTTTAACTTTCTTTTCATTCATTATTTTGTGCGTATTGACCCGTGACCATCACAATAAGGAGAAATATATGCCATTGTTTTTTAATTTAGCCACCCGTTTGGCAAATGTGTAAAACTACTGAATTATAAAAAATTCAGCACTCACAAAGATGAAAACAAAACTGGTATTTTTAACAGACTGTGTTATATTTTGGGTCTGGTGTGATGTCGTTCTGCAAAGTTTTAGGTGAAAATTTACCGTTTTTATGTGAAAAAAAGTATAAGCCTACGAATATTTTCAATATAAACATTCTTAGTCTTTTTTAGGACGTTTTTTGTTGTGATGGCTGAAACATGTAAATTATTTATTATACAACTGACTATGCCGGTCGGTCTGGTCTTTAAAATCAACACAGTCATCATAAACGTTTATTCTGCAGCCGTGCCGTGCGCAGTTCGCCACATAAGTAAGCTAACTTTTGGAATGTGACGTATGGAGTATGCAAAGAAAACGTAAAAATAAATATTGCAAAATAACCTTGTAGTTCTTAAAATCTATACCGCGCTTTTTTCCTTTTTTTTGTTGAAAACTGTATGTTTTTAAGTTTTGCAAGCTTTGACCAACAATAGTTTTTGGTGCTGTTTCAAAATCTTCTCATTGTCTCCTATAACGAGCGAGAATTATCAACTCATATTTAAATAATCAATATTGGCTCAATCTCATTGACTAGGGGTACATTAAATCTCGATGCCACCTGATCAGCTATGCCGGACGCTTTTACGAAACATCCCACTACATCACTCGGTATTAAACTCGTTTTCTGAAAAACAATATTATAAACTCATTTTAACAAGTTTTCAGGTTTTGTGCAAAATAAATATTTTACTCTTAATTGGCATACTAATATGAATTAATGAAGTTTGTTACGAGGGTAGTCTTAAAATATAATGAAAATGTGTACAAATTGCTACCGTAAGCCTGTACTTACTTATCTCAGGCGTGTTGTGGGTTTATGATGTTTAACTAATAACCGTATAAGCACGCTTAGTTTTAGGCAACTGGATTCCCGTCGCACTTTGTGGAAAGTGTAGTTTTGCTTCTTTTTTTTTTCAATGAAGCAAGGCCATGAATGACTTTAATTTTTATTTTTCTTCTTCTATTACTAAGAGATGTTCAAAGTTTTAATGTTATTACTACTTTCTACACCCTTTGTGAAAAAAATGGGCTCTGTATGGCATTTCTTTGCTGGTAAAACACTTTCTAGTCTCTTTAATTATAGCCGTATTCCGTCTGTCTGTGTGTCCGCAAAAGGCGCGTCCTGTTGCGGAAACACGAAATTTTTAAAATGCGCACCAATGCCAAATGCGATATAATTTTATCGGCTTTATTTTGACTGCTCGCGCGTAGTATACCAATCACGGCGCCTGATTCTTTAAAAAACAATACACGATTGATTTTCGCTTAAGAAAACAATTTTCGCGGCTGGATGAGCGAAGGCCATTTTGATTTTGAAAATGGTCATATGTGGTCAGTGAGTAAAGCTTGTTTGACTTTTTATCTTCTGAAAGCTTTATATTTTGGTAATATTTGTTTTCTGTTTGTTTTCAATGTTAACATAAATATATTGTCACGTTTTTTAGCCACGTATTTTTGGCTAGGAACGAAGATTTTGGGCTAGCTAGGTAAACCCTTACTTATTACTATTCTATATGGTATAAGAGCTTTTTATCCTTATTTTTATGTTGAGGCTGTGGTTATTTAGCTAGCTCCTTAGCTATATCTTTGGCTAAAAAGTGAAAGTTTAAAAATGCAGTTTGGCTACAAAAACATTCTTAAGCAATAATTCTTATGCTAAATCCAGTTAGGTAGCTACATGTTTTGTTATTTTCCTGCAAACTTTTTCTGCAAATAAAATGGTTGAGCGATTGTTTTAGCTGGACGGGTCACGACAGGCCCTGTACAATACAGATACAGATGTGTATGAGATCTGTATATGGCCCTGTATTTTTATTTAAACCGAAGTTGCAATTAAGTTTTTTGAAAAAGGGTATTGCGCCTATACGCCTGTTCAACTCTGTTTATCTGTACTAAGCGCTTAGCCCAGTGGCAACAACAGACTGTTTTTTTGGAAAAGGCTATTACGCCTATGCGCATGTGCGATGTGGTTTAGCTGTGCTAAGGGGTCAGCCCACTGTGACAATAATTTTTAAACTTTCTCGGGAATCACGCCTGTACGGTTGTGCAACGTGGTTTATCTGCACTAACCGCTCAGCCCGGTTTTAACAATGGACTGTTTCTTGATGCTGTGATAATTTTTTTTAAAAGGGTATTATCCCTATACGCCTGTACAACACCATTTAACTGTACTAAGCGCTCAGCCTGGTGTCACGATTAACTTTTTAACTTTAACATGAACTTATTCCGCAAAATAAAATAATATTGACCGATTGTTTTTGCTATGACGGAATAATAACGGTTTGTAAATTCTATTTTTATTTCAGCTGAAATTAAAAATTGTGTCCGAAATTTTTTTCGCCGAAAATTTTCGTTCTTAATGTAAGCCAGGTTGCTTGCAGAAGAAAAAAGTAGTCTTATCATCGAGAACCTGTTATTTCTACGCAAAGCGTAGTTCATTGGTGCCTGTTTGTGAGAAGATAGCTATTTACAGTTTAACGTTACAAACAAGCTTATTAACAACAAATATATCCTAATCAATATAGCTATTTATAAATACGAAAAGTATAATATAATTAAGTGGTAGGGTAAAGAAAAAAATAGAAAAATTAAAAAAGAAATAGAAGAAAGCTGTTTCGCTTTCCTAGACAAGTAACAATATGTTTTTCACTTTATATCGAAATATGTTCACCGAAGTTGATACAAAAATTGACTTCCCAATTTTTTAAACCTGTTCCAAATGTGTGGGCCGCGGTACGAAATAGAGAACTAACTGTTTTTGGTTTTTTCAAATGGTGGTGGATAGTATTGACCTGCAGATTTTGTTGTGTATGAAGTACCCAGGGGAGGTAGACAGGAATAGAGACAACATATATTTAAAACAAGTGTAAGTCTTTCTTTCAGTTTTCAAAAAGAAATACCGCGGCTTTGTCTACCATTATTAACTCCAAAAGCTCCCGTTTTTACGGAACCGAATAATGTAAACATTCGAATGTTACGACGCGGGAAAATACAGTTACATCAGTGTTTTGAGGAAGGCATTAGAAAATACTTCAGGTGTGTTATTATTTTTGACTTGTGAGCGTAATTTTAAAATTAATTATTCTTGCAGCATGTTTTTGAAGGTAAAGTGACTGTATTTTAGTTTTGTTGGCGTAATTAATATAACTATGTATAAAACAGTAATACAATTGTGTTAGACATTGTCTGTTTAGAAAGTTACGGACTTTGCAGAGAATGTCAATATATTTTAAAACTTTTAAATTTACCATAGATATGTTGATTCCACTGACGGTTTTCATCAAGTATCACACCTAGGAATTTTAGTGCATGTCTAGGGTGAAATTCACCTTTTCCTTCTATTTCTAGTTTAGGTAAAGCGACCGACAAGTCCTTTTTCT
>JASGCC010003467.1:0-23847 GCA_030067915.1 Hydractinia echinata | reverse complement strand
AAAGCATTATGCTGGTTTGAAAATTGAAATCGACAAGTCCACATGTGATCTGTTTTGTCGATTCAATGTATCACTGCCTTAATAGTTTAGAAAGAATTGGTATACGACTTTACCAACAGCAAAGTATTGCTACCTTAAAAGACAAAAATGTTTTGGGAATAATTTTGGACCAAAATTAGTTCCATAAAGTCGCACTCTTTAGAGCTCATCAAAATTCTGCTGCTGTTTAAAAAACGATTTTTAATTGATATATACATCTATTTATTGTTATCATTCTGCTTGCAAAATATTTAAAATGCCAAACTAGCTAACCGTGAAGATTAATTCAGTATTCTCATAAGAGCATCCAATCACAAAAATATATCAGCAAAAAGATATTCTTTGCAATAATTTTAGGTTGAATCTTATCTGACCTATTTCTGAGGTTAGAATGGCTTTTAAAATTTTCTGAACCTGTATCTTAGTCAAAATTGATATGCTGTCAAAACGGCTTATCGGCGTCTCTGAAAAGGGCTAAATTCTGAAACTCAGAAAGTATGATGATAATAGAACTATTTTTTGGCTCAATTTCATCAAACCAATCTAAAACCATATCATACCAAATCTCAAGTCAATATTTTAATTTTTACTGCAGTTATGGGACGCTATATATACTATATACTCGGTTTAGACTATTTTTTGTTATTTTTTTATGTTCACTGCTTTGTAATTAGTATTAAAACTCTTGCGATAATATATCACAGTGGTGAGCTGTTCAATATCTACCACTATCTTCAGTACATCCTGGATTTAACCATATGCCAGATTGAGCGCTCAATCAAAGTGTGACTTAAAATTTGATTCAGTTCGATTTTCTGAAATTTCTTTATAGCGTGTTAAAAAAGGCCTAGCAAGAATCAGTTTAAGAAAATCTTCCTAACTTTTCTCTTCCTCAAAATGGCTGTGTAATTTTTTTATGCCTCGTGTAAAATTATCTTTTATCGGATTGGTCTCAAAGTACTCCATAACAAGTTTCAAGTCAATAACTTTATTTTTTTACCGAAGTTATTGCACTTTGAATTTTCTTGAATTAGGCCGGGTAAATGTGCAGTCAATGATAAAATGGTTCCGGTTAACCTACTGGCTTTTTATATTTTTTTATGGTAACCAAAGCATATAAAGTAATAAAACATGCCCATTAATAACAACCTGATATAATTTAAAACATAATGATACATATGTTGTAAAAAAAACATTTTCGATATTTTGTGCAAAATTATTTTGTCTATAAAAGACATGGGCGGCACTAGGACTCAAATTAAACCTGGCCACTTGGAAACAAGTTGAGTTTTTTTATTTTGTTCTTATCTTGATAGTTGTGGCGCCGTAGTTTAGTGATTATCACTCTCGTACTTTGTGCGGGAGACCGAGGTTCGATTCCACTTTGCGGCGATTTAATATGGGCAATTGAATATTACCATAACCCCGGGTTAACCCAAGCCATGTGAGGGAAATTGGGTAGATGGCACACTGTGTGGACCGTTGGATGTGGCAGGAAGTTGTCTGGCAGAGCGCTGACCCTAATTGAGTTTGCGTAGCTCAAAGAGAGCGTTAAATACTCCAGAAAAATATGCATATCTATCTATCTATCTAGTTTGCTATGCTAGGTATAGTGTGCTAGCTAGCTACTTTTCTAGTTTTAATAAACTTTTCCAGCTATTGAAATATTTCCATGTAAGCAGTATTACTTTATGATGTCTTATTTTATACTCTCATTGCTTAGTAATGCTTTTTATTAAATGAAAAAAACATGATACTGATACAGCTTCTCCGCCATTTTAATACGAACAGCTTCCTCCTGTTCGTCACAGACTCGCCGCCTCGCCAAAATGTTTTGTATGACGCAATAATTATGTGACATATCCGCGCCAATCAGGTTTCATATCGGACCAGCCGTCCCCAGGGCCATGTTCGTATCGCCGTCCCGGGGTCATAAAAGATACAAGATGCCCTGGGGACGAGGTTGGTACTCATCATGCTTGTTAATCGAAAACTCAATATCACTTTTAAAAGGAACACAATAATCATGATCGACAAATTGTGATGTATTTGTTTCATTTCGAACTATTTCAGATTTGGCATATACAGCAAAAAACTATCCGTAGGATGGAATTCATAAAGCTTACCCAATGATGCATAGGAATAACACTTTTCAGACATATCATCATACAAAACCCACATATTTCCATTTTCTCTGATTGCACATTTAAAGTGAGCACCAAGGTGCCTCACAATAGCAATTAAATCATATCGCTCAGTCATAACTGTAATGGTTTCCTCAAAATGAACTACAGAAATTAACCCAACACTCATTTCTACAAACAAAAGTTTACTTAAACAATATTCAGAATCAGTAACAACGCATTGCCTCTCACATTGTAAACATTTTATTGATTTAGAAATAAGGTTGCCTTCAACCAGAGATGTCCAATTCTGTGGTGAAAGAGAATTTGACAAAATTTGTTCCAAACTCAAGTAGTGCAGAAATATATCATTATTACTTACACAAACCTCTTGAACCCAATTGTCACAATATGATACATGTTTGTAACCTAAATAAATTATATATTTTCTGGACCTGACAAATGACCAAAAACTGACATTCGAAAAATTTCACTGAATTGAGCAGAACTATCCATTGAAACCAACGATGCACATTTAGATCTCAAGAAACTCCAAACATTTTCCAGCAACAAATGAAATTGATATGGATTACAATTTGTTCTTATACATCTAATATATTGTGAGGCTGTGGAGTTTAATAGTCTCAAAAAATGATTTCCTAATGTTATTGTAGTGAAGCAATGCAATATTTTTCTGAAGAAAATTTCCATGAAGCCATCTATTGAACAGGAATACGTTCCGTCAACATACCTTACCGAGTTTAAAAAATGTGCCCGTTAGTCATAAGACATAATAATCAAGAAAAAATTCAACGTGAAATTCTGTTAACAATGAGCAATTCTGTGAACTGAAATTTGTTGTTTAGGTAAACTTAGGTACTATGAACTTTTCAAGCTGTGAACTTATTTTTATTTAAAAGCTGTCATCAACAGCTCTGTGAACTTGTCAAGGTAGCTAGACAAACTTTAATTTTGCTGCTTGTGTGGCTAATTATACGGTAGAAATCTAATTTGCTTCAATTTCCACACTTTTTTTCGATATCGATATTGCGATATTCATCTACCTAGTTCCATAAAAAACAAAAAAAGAACAAGAAACGACTGCGCATGAAAGATATTCAATTTCAAACTGATATCGGCGATTTAACCGTATAAATTCCAACTTTGCTGGCACTGAATTGCCTCAGCTTCATCATAAAAAATTTGGCGGCTGTTACTACGTTAGCTGGCATGCTACATACGTCAGTTATAACCGAAATAATAAAAATGATTTTACCAAGATTTACATGGATGTGATGGTATTTTTATTACTATATAAAAGTATAGAAAACATACAAAGTATTTACAAGACAAAAAGATCAAAAGGAGATCTTTTCGGAACCTGAGCTATGCAACTTTTAAAAGGTAGGCACTAAAACCAGGGATCTAGTCGGTGGTCTCATACAAAATAATTTTGGTGAGTTAACCTGATGGTCTCGATAGTCCAATAATATCAAAACACTATAAGTCACATAAATAAAACACGTATTGAGTATTATTTCAATCAACATTGGAATATTTTTTAAATTAATATTGTTTTCTCGGATTTTTTAGACTGTCTTATATTACTTTGCGATTTTCATTGCGAGCAAGCCTGGGATAGATGGTTGGCTACAACATCGAAATCGAACAGAGTTCGTTTAAAACGTGTTGCTTTCCTTGCTATGTTAAGAAATATCGCAGATAGTGAAACTTCGGAGCAGTTTCAAACTAATGTTCAGAACATGAAAGCAAGCGATGTTTGGCTTGCGGATTAAAGCAGCAAATTACGACATTGGATAGATAACACTTGGCTTCCGTGTCATAAAGTATGTTTTCATTTTATATGCAAATAGGCATCATTATTTAACTTGAATACTTTCATGTATTTTTATGTTTTTCACGTTTGCATTTTCTTCTTCTAGAGATGCGAACAATTCTTGGCAGACAAATTTAAAAGGTTTGTTAACTTTACTATCGTTGTTATTTTTGTTATTATTGAACTTGTACCAAGATATTTTTTGATAATTCGTCTTATTCAGCTACATCGAAGATAACCTTGTATCGAGTGAGTATTATCGACGATACGACTGTCATACCGCAGTGGCTTAAGAACAGACCAAAATGAGTCCACCATGTGTGTAAGAATATGGAAGCCTCTTTAACTATCAATCCTGATTTTATTTTGACTGCACAGATAACAGATGGGAAACCTTCGAGGTTTTACGTGAAAGCTTCTACCCATAGTCAAGAATATCTTGTCGTTGTAAATGATGAAAAATATAGCTATAAACTGCGTTCCCTTCGCCAAGAAAAAACTGATGAAAACTACAAATGCCTAAAACTACATCAAAGTAACAAGAAGTTGCCATATTGTGCATGCACTGACTGGAAAAGATTTCAACTACCGTGTAAACACATTCTAGCAGTAATGCAGAAGCATAAATTAAACTGGCACGATTTTCCAACAACCTATTGTAACTCACCATTCTACTCTATTATGATGTCGTGTATCCTAAATTAAATTCTGGGGAAACGGAGATAAAAAGTATCGATGTCGCCAAACCTGGTAGAAAGGTAGAGCAAAGATAGGACCATACCTTCACAAAGCTAACTCAGAAGATATACCCGAAGAAAAAAAAGGCATCAGCATGCAGAGGTTTATTAAATTAAATTAAAAGCCTGACCTTTAACGTGTACGACGTTGATGTTCTTGATGTGTTGCACGATCAGCTACTAATTACGTTGGAAGGCCCACAGAAAGTATGTCCAAATGATAATGGTATCTTTCTGGAAACCAAACCACCAAAAACAGTTGCTAAAGTCGGTACTCTTGGTCTGGATAACTTGCCTGTGCCAAAAAGCAAAAAATCTCGGTTTACAGGTAGAGTCGGGAGAGTAACTAAGAGTAGAAGGTTTTTCTCTCACATAGTTGTCACACCAAAAATTGAGACGGAGGTTAATGTTATAGAAGAGCAAGCTCCTCTTGTCGATGATGCAACCTATGACATTCCCTTTAATTTCAACAAAGATACATCGATTTCACTGTCTCTTGACCGTGGAAACAACGATGACGTGAACGCGGTAGAAAATAAAGAGAAAGATTCATCAGATGAAGAATTTACGATAACAGGAGTCGTTGAAAATAATGGACAACCTCCGAAGAAAAAGAGGAAGTTGATGTTTTCTTCAGTCGAAGAACATGGCATTATAAATGACCAGATGTTAACTGACGAATCTATTAACTTGGCACAGCAACATCTTGCAGAAATATTTCCCCAATACGATGGCTTCTTCGACACGTGTCTCGGTATCCCTAAACGTGATGAATTAGTTGGGTCAAATAAGCCTTTTATACAAATCCTGCACACTGGTTCTTTCCATTGGATTTGTGTAAGGAACACTAAAAATCATAACAATTCGTTGCGTGACAAATAGCATTATTCTGCCATACAGCAAATCCGGAGATAAGGGTGCAGATATGTTCCGTCCAGCAACAAAAAAATTCTGTGGATTGTGGACTATACGCCATTGCGTTTGCAACAACACTTGCTTTGGGGGGTGATACAACTAAAATAGTTTACGATAGTAAAAGATTGCGTCCGCATCTACTCATGTGCCTGCATCAAGAAAAAATTCTTCCTTTTCCTGAAGAAAAAATATTAAGATCTTTAAGAAACGAAATCAAATGTTTAGCTATTGAGTTGGACTGCAGTTGTCGCATGTCCTACGCTAGGAAAACGCAGATGCCATGGCCGAATGCTGGAAATGTTTACAGTGGTTTCATCAAAAATGCGAAAAATCTCACCAATGATTTTAAATCAAGGAACAAAAATGTTTTTGTAACGCTTGCGTAGAGGAAAAAAAATCTGAAATAAAAATTAAGACGTAAAATTATTATCTACTTTTTTATTTGTTATCCCCTCTATTTTTTGTAAAGAGTGGTCGAGAGCTCTTTGAATGTATAAAGCACAACGATGAAGTTCCTTGACGAGTTTTGACGAGTAACTCGAAAAATTTAATTTAAAAGATTCGCCTCCGACTTGATCCCTGGTTATAGTGCGTACCCTTTTAAAATGGCAGATTAAACGTTAATTTTACTAACCGCGTCCGAGATACGCATATCTCCACTTAAATCCCAGAAGAACAGGATTTTGTGCGAGCTTTCAGCCGAAACTAGAAGCTGTGTGTTCCAAAGCTAATTAGAACGAATTTCGATATGGCAGATAAAGTGACCGAAGTGGTAAAAACACAATGTTTAAGGTTAAATTGCTAGTTTCTACGAAAGCTCTTTTGTCCAATAATAATATGTTATGAACGTTTTGAGATTAACTTATATTTGGGAGTGGAAGGTAAGCTTTAATATTCACCAATCACAGTGTTACATGAAATACAAATACACCCGGTAACATCAAATGTGATTCTTACCTTTAAAGCTCTCTCTGTTTTTAGTAGATGATTTCGTTTTTTATTATTGATTTAGGAATATGTTTTTAACCTGACCTTCGGTACTGAAAACTAAGCTTGTATCCACTTCTCCAAAATCGTCTTCAACTAAAATGTTTATATAAAAAACAATACTCATTTGAATGCAGATAAGAAAAACGCTAAATTTTAGGAAAATGATACCCCTATTCTTATATAATGACGTCATAGATCATCCCTCCCCCATAGCTACAAGGGTAAAAAAAGCCCGTAGCTAATATGGTTAAGCAGGAAAAATATTTTATAAAAAAATGAAATAAACCACACGTTTTGGCAAAAAGGACAATGAATTTTACGATTTTGTTGCATTATTCATTTAAGTTATTTTACGTTCTGAAGTTTCTGCAGTAGACATGTCGCAGAATGGAGCGGACGCAATATTTTAAGATTTATTTTTACAATATAACTCTATCAGCAATTTCTACGCATTTTGATTGGACAATAATATTTTTTCTTTTCGATCTCGAATACGAGTTGAAATATTTCTACTCACTATCGAACAGGTAGAAAAAGAAAAACGTTTGAGAGGAAAATTAGAAATTACCAATGCGCATGCCCCAAATGTTTTTTGCTCGAAATATTTCGACCAGAATGTGACGTGGAATCAGCCCTTTAGGGTTTTCCAATAAATACCTGTGTCCTCTCCTTGTCCACCATCTTCTGGCAATGCAGGAATATCTAAATGATAGAGGCAAAGAATTATGATTTTTTTTTTTTTAATTTTTATTTAATTTCATATTTCCTAAAAAGCTTTGCATATGTCTAGCAAAATAAAAAATAGCATATATATAATATAACATTCATTTTTATTTGGTCTAAATCTTTGCCAACCAATTCCTTTCTAATCCCTGCATCGATTGCTAACAGGAGCTTGCTGACTTTCGCCAATCTATGGTTGACTCATGTAACCGATAGTATTCGCGGTGCACTGCAACATCATGCCCCATATGATTGGCCAGCCAATCCAATTCGTTTTCTCTTCAATGCGCAATTTGCGCGACAGTTGCGACGTATTTTCTTAACTTGGTGCTGCGAATTAACTCGAATTAACGTAACGAATTAACGAAAGAAACACTTCACACTGATTTTGAATCACTTTTTCAATGCACGCATCTTTTACAATGTCTGTTTATGTCACCAGCGTAAAAAAAACAGACAAAATCTGCATTGTCAGTCATCGGGTTTGTGTATTCCTTTTGACTGGCGTTAAATAATCATACTACCATGTCCCGCTTTCAAAACCTTTGTATTGTAAAAAAAGTCGCCTTTTTTCGTAGAGCGTCAATTGCGTGTTTTCGTTTGACTGACACATCTTTATCTTTAACTGAAAGCTTTAAAGTTTCTTGCACCACCTGCTCTTTATTGTGGTCGCAAAAAAACTGTCGTGACAATTTTGATGTAAGTGTCCCGCAAAAGTAGCAAGCATGCACTCTGTCGTAAATCCTACTGAGTCCAGTTCGCCGACAAATTACTTTCTACGTAGAAGTTTTAACTTTGCGTACAACTACGAAAGTATTCGGGAAATTTTCTCGGTTTTTTTCTCCTAAGAATACGCGAAAAGTATGTTACAAAATGTTTAACATCCTTTGTCAATATTTATTCTGTTGGTTGACTCTTCATCTTTTAGCTACTACTGTAAATTCGTCACATTCCCGGCAGAAATGTGAATACAGTACACTACAATGAACACACAATTAAAACCTTATTCACACGATAAAAGAACCAGAAAATATAAATTTCAGTTTCTAACTGATAACAGTATTCATTGTGTAAAGAAATGTTTAATGATACTTGCTAAACGTGTGGTTTAAATGTTAACGCCGATTTTTTCGAAGTTAATGCAACATAGAGTAAAAATACATAAATAACGTAAAAATAGTACATTTCTGATGCTACGCAAGCCCGCTTGCTGTGGAAGGCTTCAAATTTAACCTCACGGTTGCACATTAAATACTAAATCACCTCTGACAACTGAATATAACCGCCGTGACCAAAAGTTGTGAGCATGTTGTAAAATTATATGTTTTTTATGTAAATAAAAATTCACTAAAGTCGTAACTTAACCCTATGACATCACATGCACTAAAAATAGGCTATTTTTCCAGTTTATCATTATTATTTAATTTCTCACTTACGGCCTTGATTCCTTGCAGACTGGTGGATTAAATCCAAATAAATTAGTTTTACTCAAAAAAATTAATTTGAAAAAATTGATCATTGAGATAAAAAATGACGTCATATCTGTAAGAACGTTTCGTATTTTAACGATAAAGATACAAAGACCCGTTTTTCCAGAAATATTGATGCTCATGTCATCAAACTTGGTACATATGTGCAATATGACATTTGAAGATGATCCAGGCAAAAAACAATGTAGTAATGTCATTGGAATTAGAAATGACGTCATTTTGACAGATCGCTTTTCCCTTCACATCTGGCCTGTATTTTTTAGCGCCTGTAAATCTCCTTAAAAACCTTGGTCACCACCTGTTACCAACACACATTATATAAAAAGGTATATAACCAAAATAAAATGATGCAACACTCTGACATAGATTTCACCCGTTTTTAAATCCCGAAAAAAAATTAACCCGTACAAAAAATGCAATATCCCCCGCGAAGTACAAAATTATTTATTTTCAGCACTAAATCACATGCCTAACAGAAGTAATGACTGTTCAAAGAGGACGCGGGCACTTTGTGCCCCCAGCTCGTCTCCCGGTGCTAATAGGGTTAAAGTGAATTCGGCGAGGCAATCAGAAGTTACAGAACGAAAACCCAAGGGTTGGAAATTTTTGTCCCCACACCCAAACATGAATCGGGTTAAAAAAAATCAAGATCGACGTCATAACTTTTTACAGTACCGTTACTTTTATTGCTACCATCGCCGTGTTCGCTGTCATATTCCTCACTTTCACTTGATTCTGAAGGTTTGTTAGGGTTAGGGTTATCCCGTGTATCATCTAATTCACAATCCTGAAGGCAAGGTAGTAAAAAAAAGATTTTTGCAAAAAACTGTATATGAGCTTTCACATAAAATAATAACTCACATTGTCTGATTCTTTTTCATATTCTTCTTCGTATGTCTCGTTAACACCGGGCATATCGCCAAACAAGCCGGAATCGTTAATAAAGGATTTCTAAAGTGTGCGAAGAGAGAGAAATATAAGGAACATGTGGTCAACCGGAAGACAGCACATATTATTAAATTCGGCGTATTGCGTTGATTTAGTTTTTAGGTGCTAATTAATATCAATCTAAGACGGTTAAAATAAGTTTTTTTTAGTTTCATGAAAAAGTATAAAAACCTGGAAGTCAGAAATATTTGGTTGTGCATCTTCGGCCTAAATTGAGGAAAAAAATCATGATACAAACATTTCCCAAATTTCTTTGATGTGCCGCAGCTTTTTCTCAAGCTAATGAATGTAATACAGTGGAATCTCTCTAAAGCGAACACCATTGGTGCAAAAAATAGTGTCCGTCTTATAGAGGTGTCCGCTTTGTAGAGATTGTATCCAAAAATCACTTTCAGAGCAAAATTTTGCCGAAAACAGGATTTTCTTGGTTTTTTGTTTATGTACGTTTTTTCCACTGATTTACAAAAAATTCCAATTGCAAAATAACATGTCGAGTCACAGGGAAGCGTATACACAGAGGGGCTGGTTATGGTCTGGAAATTCCAGTTCTATACGAGTTTGTTGGTGTTGATAAAGGCGTTGATTGGGAGAAAAAAAAATTAAAAAGATTTTAGAGATTGTAAATAAAAAAGTTAAAAAATGTACGAAATAAAAATGAAAATCGAAATTTAACAAGTGTTTTTTTTTTCATGTGTCCGCTTTACACAGAGCTTTTTCAAAGGGAAAATGTAATTTGGTGCTAAAAAAAGTGTCCGTTTTATAAAGTGTCCGCCTTATAACTGTCCGTCTAATAGAGACTTTCCTTGTGAGAGTTTGACCTGAAATCAGTCCGTTCCAAGGAATAGCGAGTGTCCTGTATATAGAGGTGTCCGCTTTAGACCCTGTCCGCTTTAGAGAGATTCCACTGTATTTAAAATCCTCAAATTTTATTAATGATTTTAAAAACAAAACGAAACATTAAAAACAATCGGGAAACGTGTATTACCACCAACGTTATCTGATATGTACCTTATTACAAGAAATTACCGAATCAGGAAATTAACGCGGTTTGCCTCTCAACCGCGTTAATTTTACGACGCGTTAAATTCGTATACGCGTTAATCAAGTGATACATTAATTTTGTGACTGTGTTAGTTTCATGAACATTGTTTTGCGCAAAAATTGTTAAAAAATCTCAACCCCAAAGCCGATCCATCTCAAACTCATGAAAGAGATTTAGCGGGGTTATATTTTTCGAATTTAGAAGTTTTTATTGAATTCGTCAAATTAAGCACAGCGAAAATGCTTGTTGTTCATTCACGAAATTAAATGCCCCCGAAAATCTTAAAAACCACCCGAACTACGAAATTTTACTGTAATTATGTCGTTGCCCCATATAGGTTTGTTTCTCTTGGCAATTAACGTCAAAGAGGTCACGTGTGCTAATAAGGTGAAAATTAATGGGAAGATTACTGTGCAAAATTTCTTAAAATTGCTGGATAATTTTGCTTCCCAGAATTTTTCGTCCGCCGAGATATTGTATTTCATTGTATTTTGCTTCTGGTAAATTAAAAATACCTCTTCTACTAATTTCTTAACAGTTTTATCCCCAAAAAATAAAGTTTATATTATTAATACAAGAAATTCATAGTGATTTATTTGCTTTTATTGGTAAACTTCCATTTTTTGTATCCGCAAAAACTTATGCCCCAATTTTTTTAATTTCTTCGTACTTTGATCTCCTAGTGTAGGACCTTAGTCATTGAGTTCTTCGTTGCTTATTTGAAACTACCTTTATTTCTAAAAGCTATCGTTCTGCAAAATACAAATTTTGCCCCTGCTAGAATTACTGAATCTTCGCCATCCGCAAAAATTAATTCCGCAAAATGAAACATTTTGGGATCACTCATCCGCAAAAATTTTTTCCGCAAATAATTTGTACCCATAAGGTAATTGTTTTTAACATTCCAGAATGTGCGGTTTTTTATAACTCAGATACTCAGCATACCTATTTCTTAGTAATATTTTCTCAGCCTGTCCTGATCTACACCTTTCGTTACATGAGCCACCGCCACTTCATTATGATCGATTTTGGCTCTCTTCCTTCCTGCCTACAATATTAAAATACTCATAATAAGACTATGCCTAAAGAGTTTAATCTATCCTATAAAATTTTATCTCTTCGGTTTTCGCAGAGAGGCCTTGCACTGTTTACATGTGAAATTAGGGTATTCCAACAATAAAATAGGGAAATAGATGGTCAGATTTACGGATTGTTTATTGTTAATTGACATTGAGATGACATGGAGATAGAGTGCACGTTGTACTTCACTTGGCAGAGACAATATAAAGAATAATCTAAAAGATGTGTTTTTTGGTTGTTTTTAAAAGCAGTAAATTTTGCTTTTTGCTTTATTTTTGCATTATTTTTTGTAGTTTTCGAGTTATCCGACGTAAATAACGATTAAGGGACAAAAAATATGGTTCGACTTAAAAAATCGAGTTAATCTGTATTCGAGTTATCCGGCGTAATTATAAGGAGTTTGTTAAGCAAAACCCTTAAGCGCATTCACATTCAAATTTTACGTAAGAAATCTCTCCTTACGTGAGGTTTTGTTCACATGTTACGTAGATTTTTGTTCACATATACGTAAATCTCTTACGTAACTCACGTAAATTTTGTTTTGGTTCATTCAACATGGTAGCGATCAAGAAATATCACTTTTATCAACTGCTTTTGATTTAAGACGGAGACGTCGCCGTCGTCAAAAAAAAGTTCATTCGCACTGTTTTCCAGGCATTCTTCTTAATGTCCTTTCTGTGAAAATCCGCGTGGCTCTTGTCAAAAAGAACAGTGTATTTATAAACGACAGTCGAGAGCTCTTTCTCCTTATAAAAAGACATTTTGATTATACTTTGTTTTTGTTTTGACTGAAGATTTTAAATTGTATAAGTTCGAATATAGAATCGAATGTTATTGTGCAATTTTTTTCTTTTTTTTCCTTCTTTTGGCATTACGTACAGAATATTCACAGTATTCTCTCCATTTAACGGACACTCTAAAATGCGGACACCTCTGATTAGCGGACACTTTGGTCATACACCGGCCGCTTTCTAGTCAAAGTCTCATAAAAAACTTTCCAAAAAGCGGACACTTAATTAGCGGACACTCTAATTAGCGGACAATTTTTTTTGCACCAAAGAGCAAATATGGCTTTTTTTTCTCCACTTAGCGGACAGTCCAAAAAAATTAAAGGCGAGCAAAGAAAAATAGACAAGAATGAATGGTTTTTCTAACATTTATTTCAAACTCTTTCCTCCATTAAGATAAGATCGTCAAGATAAATAGCAGAAAACAACAATTACGTACTTTTTTAAATAAAATCTTTAATCATTTATCCATCATTTGTTAAAATTCGTTTGGTAGACTTTAAAGATCTGTAAAGATTGAAAGTTTGGTTCGTTATCATTATATTAATATTATATTATCATTTGTTATTTTTCCTTTGTGATACAAAAATCGGCTTTATTTTCTAATTTGCGGCTTAAAATGTAGAACTTTCCAATTAGCGGACACTTTGGTCATACACCGATGGTGTCCGCTAATTGGAGATTCTACTGTAGTTTAAAATTATGTAAATTGTTTCTCAATAATCAGTGTCTCAAGAGAAGGCTATAGGCAGCATAAAGAAAAGCAGTAAAAATCTTTCTCAATAAAATATCCCCTCATTTACGATCTTACAGGTGATATATTAATCTCACTAAAGAAACATATATTAGTAATAGCAATAACATGAATTTGAGAGTGATTTGTGAATAATAGCTGGGATTATTTTCAATTGAAGAAAAAAACGAGGGACTTAAACTCGTGTTATTCCTCTTAATTAAATGACACGAATTAAGATTTCCACGGACCTGATAACTTTTGAAAATTGCTGAAAATCTATTTGGTTTCAATAAATCCAAAAAAATTTTTCCTTCTCTCGATATTGATAAAAAACATTGTACGATAACACTTCCGCCAATCAAACGGTTATATACATTTTACATTTCTATAAAACAGTGTAATAGTATAGGGTGAAGGTTTCAAAAAAATTAAAATCAGTCATATAATAGAGCATCTAAAGCATTTTATTACTGATATAATATGTGATTGTAGAAGCCTAACCTGTCTACAAGCTATTAAGAATGATAATTGAAAACTGGGATTCTATGAGAAAAAAGAAATAAATTATAGGTGTAGTAAATTGAACACATATTTTATCCTATAGCAAGCTTATATTGGTGACGGAGTTTTAATAGTAGAATTTTTAATAGAATTTTTATTTAGAAAATAACTTTATAACTTTGTTGTCATTTCGTTGGGTTTCAGACTTTTTTTCGCTAAAAAATAAACTACCTTAAGGGTAAGGTAAATTTTTACGGAACTTTTTTTACGGAAATTATTTTTGGCCCAAATTCGCGATATTAAGTTTTACGTATTTCTGAAAGCATTGTTAAGCAAATACCGATTCTGTTTCTACTAAAATTACAGAATCTTCAGCAAAAATTAATTCATCAAATGTGGGGAAAATGTTGTCATCCGCAAAAATTTCTTTCGCGATATATTTGTACCCTTAAAATGTTATATTATAAACATGCCAAAGTCAAAAGTTTGAGTTAAAAAATATCATTCTTGGAAAAAGTAAAATAAATAAAACTGGGACTTTGTGGAAAGCAATTAAAAAATCATTTTACATGCATCTATCACGATTCTAAAAAACATTGAATGGAAACGAAGAGTTTTATAAAAGAAGCCATTTTTTTAAGGTAGGGCGTGTTTCAAAAATGTATCTGTATTTTTTACAAGTTGAAAGGTTTTAAATTATTTTTATACCATTTGATAGGTCTTTAAAAATGCTTTTTTAGTAATATATGAATCAATAAACTTCCATTTACTATTGCTGAAAAAATCGCGATTTAAAAAACCAAGCTTATAAGGTATACTTAAGGTATATTTTAGTTTTTTCAGGATTGATGAAAACCCTGTTTTATTTTTTACACATTCTCATACAGTATTAATAAAAAACTGAACATAACACCTATACAGTAGTTTCACAGGCAACAATTTTTCTTTCTAAATACATTGTCTTTATAAGAACAATTACTGATAACTACCTGATATATACAGAGCTTCAACTACAAAAATTTACAATTCTCTGCAATTATTGCTGGTGCACAAAGCAGGTAGGCAAATACACCGAACCCCGGTGTCATATTCGGCGATTTTCGTTCTGCAAATTAAGCAACATTTTGTCTCCGAAATATCGACGGTAGGTAAACTTTGTGAACAGTTGATTTGACGTGGTGAAAAATGACTGAAAAAAAATTATCTCGCCCACGAAAACGAAGTCGATCACGTTGTTGTGCAGTGAAAGGTTGTTCAAGTAGTGACTATTCGTTAAGTAAGCGTGCTCGAGACACTTCGGCACTGTAAATGCCACCCTAGGGATGAAGTGGTTAAACAGATGTGGCTAATTCTTACGGAGAAAAGACGATCATAATGCAGGCTCCGGAAGTAAGCCTTTTAGCAAAAGCTTTATCTCCCCTAATATCTAGTTAGACGATACGATTTATGACGGCGAAGCAAAAATAAAACATGTAAACATAAATGGTAGAGGAATGCTGCGCCGCCAGGTAAAGAAACGAAAAGAACAACAATTTACTTGATGTTTTAGCAAGTGCTCTTTCTAATTTTTCTGTGTTTTACATATTTTTACCTACCACGTTCGCCTACTGTGTTTCTTGAGCATGCGCAGTTGACACTGGATATCCGTGTATTGAATTTTAGGTCCATAGATTTTTACTGACTTGACGTGAAAAAAATGAATTAGAAACACGGAGGTAGCTACTGCTGGGGCATATTTCTTAATAATATAATACAACAGTCAGGGAAAACTTTTAAATATGCTGTTACAGTATAAATATACTTACTCTCAATAAAGCGTCTGGGACATCCTATAAGCAGCAAATCACTTATTTAAACTGATAAAAAGAAAATACTCCAAAATTCACACACTTTAGTCGAAATTTGCATCTATTTTTGATGCCGAGAAGAAAGTATGCTTGACCGCCTCCAATTATTTTAAACCAATAAAAATTTTGATGTAGGGAACACGTGTTTTTACGCGTCGACTCCCTCGCTTAAATAGGCGGCAATATCCATCTTGTTTTCATTTACCAAAACCGCATGTACAGGCAAGATGGCGACAAACCGCAGTGGTATTAAAATTTTTGACGAAAGTCTAAAGTACTTGTGACTTATATTCGTTATCAGCCATGGGAATCTTAAAATTATGGCGTCGACAATTTTAATTAATTTTTGCCATCGTTGTGATGTAATACGACGGCACTACAACGGCAAAAACAATTGCCGTCGATGGAATGAAGTACAAAGTTATTAAAAAAATTAAAAAGCATTAAAGATAATTAACTCCTATATATACGGAGGTGTGGCACTCGAGGGCTAAAATATGCTGATATCAGCAGCAAAAATCTGAAAATCATAAGGCAGAACCACATTTTTTCAAAATTACCCAGGGTTCCTCGACGTTGTCCATCATATTGGCTAGCGCTGAAACTTGTGAACGAGACGCGGTTGGAAGCTAAGGAATCGTGGCTTGGAACTGAAGACATGCAAAGAAATGCCATGAGTAGTGCAAGGGAAAGAAGAGGAAGTCTTAAGTATTTTTTTTTCATTGGATTTACAAGAATTTGAGGTACCCCACAATGAGAAGTAAAGAACAGAAACGCCTTTCTGATGTCTGATGATGAGGGATGGTCACATCTGGATAATATTTATTTTGTGATTTTAAGCTACCTAGCTAGTACCATGCCAGCACTCCAAGGGCACATTTGTTATTAAATAATTAAGTGATAAAGTGCAAGAGCTAAATATATTATTTATATGTAGCTAGCTACACAAAATATTTTTCAAGGTATTCTGTCATTTTAAATAAAGATAGCTAGCTAGCTATTTGGACCTCCCATAACAGTGAACAGTCAAGACTTGAGTATATAGCTAGTTAGGTATGCAAGGCGTTGCATGTTGGTTAAATATGTTGTCACGACAAACAGAAACCTATATTTCATAAATAAATTTCTGCAAATGTTCAGGTTTCTTTTATCGAACGGGAACCTATTTTTCATAAATAATTTTTTGTAGATTTTCAGGTTTCTTTTATCGAACGGGAACCTATTTTTCATAAATAATTTTTTGTATAGCCAGAAGTAATATTCACTTGGAGTGGGAAGACCTAAAGTCTCTGTCCAGGTTAAGACTTAGTAAAGGGTAAACTGTGTCACACGGAGGACACTTAGTGTAATGTGTTACAAATCCAGTGGAGCGCTTATAGCATTAAAGGTATAATATATTTTTCATAAACCAACATTCACAGGACTTATGATGAAGAATATTGTTACTTCTGCAAAGCAAATACAGTTGTTTAGCATTTTTCATTTTGCATAATAAGTTCCTGTGGATATTCAAAAATTAATTGTGAGTGGCACCAGGCTAAGCGATTGTGCAAGTAAACGTGTTGCAGATCCAGGTGGACAAAAAAATAACTTTCTAACCACGTTGTATTTATACGGTATAAAATTTAGATTATGTATTTGGCACTGTGCTTTAGAAGCACATTCCCACTTTCTCTGAGCTGGATAAGGTATTTGGTCCTAAACCTGGGACACATTTTATCTGTTTGAATTATTTTTAATCCTGAGAATCACTTTGAATGTTTTCTGTACACATGGCTTGTCAAAATTGATATGCTGTCAAAAACAGTTTATCAGCGTCTCCAAAAATGGCTAAATTCAGGAACTCAGAAACTATGATAGTAGTAAAAACATTTTTTGGGTTCATTTCATCAAACTGGTCTAAAAACATATAATACTAAGTTTCAAGTCATTATTTCAATTTTTACTGAAGTAATAGGACTTTTACTAAGTATAGTTTTAGCATAGTTTTTCATACCGCTGACACCAAAATGGATGCAGGGACTAATCGGTTTGAAATTAATTTATAATATTTTAATAAAAAACTTTTTCTCTTTATGTGTTTTTATTTTCCCGCAAAAGTTGTTGCATAGCTTATGTATATGACATTAGGATGAAAAAGTTTCTGTGGGACATGGGTTTTAAACCTTAAAAATTTCCAGCGAGAAATTTGAAAACTAATAAATGACAAAATCGCAAAAGTTTATCCTAAAAATTTTTAATTTTTGTTAATGTGAAAGTAATCCACATGAAAAAGTTTCTGATGTTTTTTATGAAGAAATCTTCCATATTACCCATATGGGGAAGCTTTACGAACAATGAATTTTCCCGCAGGTGTTCTCAAATATGTGTAATATAATTTTAAAAACTGTGATGTAATTTTCCTCTTAAGTTTTGACTTTTAACCCAGCTAAAAAGCTCAGCCTTGTCCTTTCATACTTAGTCTAGCTAGCTAGAGCGAAAAAGTTTATTAAGTATTAAGTAATTAATGCTAGTTTAATCCTAAATCTAGCTATAGGGTAGCTAAGCTACCTGTACGAACAACATCAAACAACGTCGAGGCTGTTCTTCTTCTTCTTCTTCTATGCCTTTTCGATTTGTAAAAACAGTGTTTTATTTTGTAAACAAACCCAGTGGTATTTTTGTAATAAGTACCAAATTTTATGTGTGCATTTCTTGCGCTTATCAGTGTGTAACCAAAGTGCCCTATACGTAAATCCTAAAAATTTATGTCATTGGCTCACTCTTTACGAAGGACACCACGTAACAAAGAAACCGTGCTTTGCTATTTTCCGTAACCTACACCGAGATTTGGTTGTGATATATATCAGAATTAATTATCTTTAACAAAATTCCTTTAGTACACCGCACAGGGGCTCCTGTTTTGGCGTGGGGAACAAACATAATGCAAGTTCCAGCAATGTACACAATCGGGAATTTCAAACCGTAAAAGGATAAGTCGTACAACTAGTCTTTAATTAAACTTTGTTACTATACTTTACTATACTTGTGCGACAAACAAATACGTAAATTAAATTAAATTACGAAAATTTGAACGGAGTTATTTTAAACGAGTGGTAACCTTTTATGTTACTTCTTCTGATAGTCACGACTTCCATTTCGAAAAATAACTTGTTAATACCTTGGCTGAAGGCATGCTATCTTATTAACCCTTTGTTAAATAAACATGGTTTTTTCTAACAAAGATAAATTTTAAGTTACTCCTTCTAATAAAAAACAAAACACATTTGACCAGGGAATAAAAGCCGTATATAAGCATTCAATCCTTAACCCAGCATATTTACGCTGTAATTTGTTTATTTAAGCGTATCGGGTGTTTAATTTAAAGGTAAACATACTACTTGTAATATGGAGCAACTTCAGAATTAGTACAGGAAAAATTTGGTTATCATATAAAAGCTGCAACTCAGATATGCAGATACGCAATACAATTATGTTTACTCTAAAAAATAAAATTTCTACATGCACTTGCTTTTGAAGCTAGCTAGCAAAATGCCTGGAAAATTAACATCAACTTAAAGGATGAGAAATGAGAAATTCTTGCCCTTGTATTTTTAGTGCATAGTAACCTAAGAATCAATCATAACTGCCAGGAATTAAATAAGATACTTTGCTTGCCAGTTAGCTTGTAGTTAGTTATAGCTATTTGTAGCTAACTATAAATTAGGGAAAAAATTTCATCTTGAAGTCAATTTTCAGCAGAAAAAAGGCTGTCTAGAGAACCAGTTTGAAAGTAAAAATATCATACTATATGTGTGTGTGTGGCTGTAACGCAGCCGTCCCGTCATAATATCATAGGCGTAGAAGAGCCCTGGGGCCGAGGTTGCGACATTGTTAGATTCAATTTTTACAATTTTTTAGCTTTATACATTTTTTCGTTTAATGTTACTACAGTGGACTCTCCATAACTCGAAACCCTTTAACTCGAACCGCTCCTTAACTCGAACGAATTCGTAGGCACCGTGAAAATTTCCTAATAAACTCTCATAATCAACTCTCTACTACTCGAATCTCCATAACTCGAAAATCTCCTTAAGTCGAACAATATTTTTTGTCCCTTGAAAGCATATTAGGCTATTTTCGCTCTTCATAACTCGAACAATCTGAAAATTGAAGAATTTCAGAGTTTTTTTCTGATTCGAATATTTTCTACGTGTGTTCGGCCCCTTAGATCATTCGAACGAAGTCATTCGAACGCGCCTTTTCTCCGAATTTGGAAAAGAAATGATGGAGTCTCTCAAGGATTTGAATGATAATATTAAACATCATATCAATTTGACCAGTAAACAAACTGTAATTACGGATTTTTTCATTACAGAATAGATTTAGTCAACTGAAATAAACTGTTTACGACTTATTTCTCACCCGTAAGGTAGATAATTACTCAAATCATCGTTTTCTTTCAAGGGGCTTATGTATAAAGGTGAAACTTAGCAAAATTTCCAAACTCTCCATTACTCGAACCGCTCCTTAACTCGAACGATTTCTGATTCCCCGTGAGAGTTCGAGTTATGGAGAGTCCACTGTATTTATATTAGAAAAAATCTTGTCCAACCTCGTCCCCAGGGTCTTGTGGCCCCTGAGCCGTTATTACGGAGTGGCCAACAATTTCGCCGCAATCAACTTCATCAACAAGGCAAAATGCCCTGGGAACGAGGTTGAATCTTGTTATAGAACTGTATTTGCGGTGGCATATTTACGGTGGCATCTTAACTAATTTTAACTTTAAACCCGTTTTTAAGTTATAACTCGAATTATAACTTATAATTCGAGTTATAAAGTTATAACTGAAGTTTTAACTTGAAAACGAGTTAAAGTTTGATATAAGTCAAGGTGGCACAAATTTGCCACCGTAGTTTCGCAGATTGTTTGATACATTTTTAATGATCTGTTTTGTATATGAAATATAAAATACTTTAAGTGTAAAAATTTCCGCGACTTCAAGAATTTTTTATATATCGCAAAATTTTGATTCGCGAAAGTTTCATAACGGAAAGAAAACCTTGGTCAAGAATGTGTCTCAGATACGCTGTTAAAAAACGCTTCTGAGGTTCGATATTTGAAATCTTTAAGCTTGACTTTTGGTAATTCGTAAAATTTATGTTCGCAAAATCCGTTATGGTTCAATAGCGAAAGTCTATGTTTCGCTAACTTTTCTATTTACGAAAATTCCTGACAGCGAAAGTTTCTGTAAATCAGTCGCGATATATCAACGAGAATGCGAGCTTTATATTTTATAAAGGCGGACACCTTTAATTAACGCACAGATATCATTACACCTCTTTAAATTCTCATGGAAAACTTTCTGAAAAGCGGACAAAGCAATTAGCGGATACTCCAATTAACGGAAATCTACAGAAAATGATGCAAAATTTATATTATAATACCCGTATACGTCTGTCCGTCTGTCACGCAAAATGGTACCGCAAGTAGTGAGAGGCACGCAATGCGGTATAAAAAGAACGGGCAACCGACTAGTGCTTTTTAAATTGTTTTCTCTAGACACAAATAACGAGCGAAATAATTGTGTTTTGTACTAAGTATATAACTAAGTGTATAATTAACAACTTTATAATCGACTTATTGAAACAAAATTAAGGCTGAAAATATGTTTTTTGCATCAAGGAATGACGTTACACTTAATAAAGCTGAAATGAGATTTACGCGAAATAAGACTTCAAACCGCAGTGATATATAATGAAGAGAAATGATATAACCTTTCTTAGCCCCAAATTGGTATACATTTTTCAGTGGCTTATTACAATAGTCATCATCGTTGACCCTGTTCGGTCCTGGGTATTTCAAACATATTATGACTGGGGGATTCCAGTTCTTACATTATTCATAATGAGAAAAATGCTACAATCGCCTACAAACACGTGTCCAAACTTTGCAGAATGATTCCCCTTGCTGAAATTAATCCTAACGAAAGTTATTATATCTCCCTGATTATAAGGATTTCATAGAAATTTAAAGGGTAGTTGAGAGTAATTGTCAATATTTAAGGCTCTGAGAGGTATGGAATTTAAAACTTTGGCATGCAGAAATCTAATATATAAATATAAAAACTCAGTAAGTAGCATAGCCACGCAGCATAACAAAAGAGGGGAATCCCCCGGGAACCGAATAGGGTCAAGAATGTATCCATGTCATCTATTGAGGTTTGAGAGGACTTCTGTGTTAGATGACAAGAGAGTTTATTGTCTACACGTATTTTGTTATAAGAAATCAACCAAACGACCATGTTAGCCTGGGTTTCGTATATATTTCTTAGTTTAGTATCAAACGTTTCTTCCGTGGTTTCTTAAGAATGAAGCTTGCAAGTGTTATCATCTTTTCAGTTAAAATTCGTGTTCTAACAAACAAGTAATGAACAACTGTTATTTGCGGCAAAGTAATTGCTTTTTTCCAAATATCGTGTAGGGAAAATTGTGAGATTATTGCAGTGCATAATCTCACGCTCTTCAAAAGTTTCTTAATTTTTTAAGTAAACAAGCTGCAGAAGTAAAAGCCTCTTAAAGTTATACAGCATTCAGTACCCGGTTTCTTATTAATGAGATTCTTATAAAAGAAATATGTGTATACGTTTATTCCACAGAAACTAACAATTCGGAATTTTTTCGTTAAAATTCATTCAAACCTCGTCTGTTGTTTATTTCAAAAATGAAAAAAGCGCACAACGTTCTCCAAAATACAAAGTAAAAATTATTTATATTTGAAAGTATAAAATACACGTGTTACAAAAAGAGGACTTTTAAAATACAAAAAAGACTTGTGTTTTTCAAACTTGGTAATGTTGCTACTTTGGGCGTCTGCAAAAGCCATTATTTTCTCGCCTGTGTGTAATTAATGCAAAGAGAATGCTGAGTAAATGTTGATATCAAATGGAAAAGCTGCTTCTCTAATTTTACCTCCTTTAGCTAATCTTTTAAATTGCCACCAGCCAACTAACAAGCCATGCATAGGGGGGTTGTTTTCGAAAGCAGCCATAATTTCGTAGCCCAATATTAGTCTTTGATAAACAAACAAGCCAGTGATTCGACCTTGAAATAAGTTTTCTGGCTTGTTAATCACATATTTGTTATTTACGCGCCTCATATCTTGCCCTAAAAATAAATCCCCTTTGCCTGGTTTAAGGTTTACAGTTTGATTAAGCAAAGAAGAGTGTGCAAGCTTTCCATTAATAAAAAAATTCCAACTTATTCCATCACTCCACGTCCAACAGACATGCATCCATTTGTGCACGGGAAATTTAACATTGACCTCTACACGGAGGTTTATATTTCCATTTCTGGTAAAAGCTACAATCTTATGGTTTCGTGTAATTTGAATCACCAGATCCATTTTGTATGTTATATAATTTAAAATGGTTTTGTTTTCGCTGTCCCATTCCTTTGCAGCAGAGGTTAAGGTGAACCAGAAACAAACTGCAGCACCAGGAACAGAGCTGTGTCTTAAGTCGCTTATAGTTGGTATGTTGGTTGCTCCTGCTGCATGGAAATCGATTGAAAAGTCAATATCTACGAGAGAAAAGCAACCTTGTTACAACCTTGTTAAGTTGAATAAAAAATGGGTGATACACAATCAAATTTGTCGAATTTGACAAATTGGATTCGGCAAAATGTATCATGTACCGTCCGCTCCACACAATGGCACAAAACTACCTTAAGGGAAGTAATTTCCCCCGAAATTTGTTTTTACAAATATCGTTGATGGAGATGATTTAAGATAAGTCTCCTCACATACATGTGACGTTTCCATGATCTTTTTTGCACTCATTCTAAATCTGTCTCCGGGAAATTCGACAATCCAATTCCTAACCAGTTTATATGAACAATTAAATTTCGGCAATCTTGCAATTTTAGAGCTTTCTATAGTGAGAATTGACATGGGTCTATTTCGCGGTCGAACACATTTTTACGAATCAGATCAAAATCTCTATTTCGTGATTTCGCGAAAATTACTTCTCTTAAAGTATATGAATATTTTAATTTACAACCAAGCTATTTAAA
>JASGCC010003466.1:0-23855 GCA_030067915.1 Hydractinia echinata | reverse complement strand
CTCAGTAGATGGAGATGTTCTGTAGAGCAATTAATCTATTCGATGAATATTGATTTAAAAAAAAAATTTCCGCTTCTGCAAACGAAACAAACTTGCGATGGAAACGCAAGATTACGTGGTATTGGTCGTGCTTATCGTGTTAATATTAGCAGATATCGTGTGTTTCTTTCACAATAATCCACATCACTGTACTGAAGAAGAAACAACGAAGAAATACCCGCAAGATAACTTGAAAAACCTTCTTCCACCAGTTGAGACTGCGAGTAAATTGCCAAACACCAGAAAATTTTTGGCGCGAAAATCTATATTTCAAGCAGACGAGACTGAAACATTCAGTGCGCTAAGAAGTCTAGAAGAATGCGAATATATCTAGCGTGTTCTTAAAAAATTGTTGCATCGTTACTGCCTTGGTTACTCTGTAACAGTGGTGTGAACAAAATAGAACTAACACGAGATAATCAAGACAACTTTTGTAAACAGAAGTATATTCTTCAAACATGGTGCTATGAATATGATAAGAAACATTTACAAACTATTCTACCTACATCGATAAAAGTTGCATCGTATAACACTGCCTATTCAGCGTGTTTCGAAGTCTACTCAGACGAAGCCGTTTCGTTGAAAGATTACGCACCTGCAAGACTATATACAGTCCTTACGATGCAGACGCTAGCTGTGAACATTACCCAAAGACAAACTATATTTAAAATTATTCAAAATACCCAATCCAAAATTTCATAAAAAATCTAGTATAAAAACCTTTCTCGCCTTCGCTACCTCGCACGTTCGACAATTAATTTGGTAAGATTAACGAGTGCTTCTTTTTCAACAGAGTCTTGTAATGTATTGATTGTTTTGGCAGCTTGGCTGGCGTATTGATTAGCTAGTATGAACGTTTCCTTGATAGCGTCACTCTGAAAAATACCAAGACATAATTTTAGAAAGCTTTATTTTTTAAAGTTCTTTATCAACTTGTGTCATCCTGTTTTCTTTTGTATTGAATCAAGCTTGCCCTTAACAACTACATCTTTTTTATATAAGCATGACACTTATAAGCATCCGTGGGCTTAACTTTGGTCATTTTTTAAGCATACGCTAAGCATTATTTGAAGCCTAAGAGAAGGTTGTAAAGTTTTTGTACTTTTTGTTTCGTGAGCAGTTTTTCCTTTTATTCTTTATGTCTGAATTAACCAGTATGTAGTAAATATTGTTCAAAATTCAAACGCAATATTTTTTTTTCAAATAAGCATATTTTGAACCTGATCATGTGTTTTTCATAAGCGTATTCCAATAAATCTTTTTGCCATTAAGCATAACCTAAGCACATTTTGAGCCTGAAAAAGTACTTTTCATAAGCATCCTTAAGCCTCATTTTAAAATTTCAATTGCTTATAAAAAAAACATGTAGCTTCAAAAAATAAGCTTCCATGTTTTCTGGATTTCATCATGGAGGTATGATTTCATTGTGATGAGCTCGACTAAAAATTCACTAGTCGATTTTAAAACTTAGCCATAAACGATCTCCATTGAGGCTTATTCAACGCACAATTTTATAGAGATTTTCAGAAACGAAATTACCGATTTCTAAATTTTCGATCGAGCAAATAAATTCATGAATTTTCTTTCCTTTCGGAAAACGAAATAACCTGTATTTCTAAAATGAAATATTATTTTTCAAGCTGTGGTCACACCTACCTTTTGTACGTACTGAAAAGCAAGCTCGACATCTTCTTTGTTGTTAAATCGACGACCAATCAGAACATGTAAGTCTGGATACTAAAAAATTATCAGAAAGAAAAAAATGTAAATATAAAAACATAATACAGATTTCCCTGTAAACAACTTCCTGTTTCCTTTTTGTTAGTATCACCACTGACTGAGATTACAGGGTGTTAGCTAACCATTATTTTGTCCGTTAGACAGACAAATGCCTCCAACAAGTTGACTGTTATATATATGAAAAGATCTACGGTGCATTCCAGAATAAGGTGTTAATATAGGGGTAGTGGTTTTTGATTTAGAAAATTGGTGATCCAGGGTGCTAGCTAGAAAGGCCGTGAGACCCAGTCGGGAATTTTCTTTAAAGTCTTCCACAGAACGAACGGTGTGTAGAGAAAAAAATTCTATTTTCTCTGGTCACAGATACCTACGACAGCCCACCTGGAACTAATTGCATGTAATATCGAATAAAGATTTTAAATCAATAAATTCAAACCATTTCAACAAATAAAAATTTATATGCAATAATTAATCTTGGCTATACTTTGCCATGTAGGTTTTAAGAAACGGATACATCAGTAGATATTACGCCCCCCATTACCTTTTCTGCTGCGAACAACACAGGAGCTGTCGCCAAACCAAGATTCAAATCAACGCCTGTCAATTTTCCCATTGTTTCTGATGTTGATACAAAATCCAACGCATCGTCCACCAACTGAAACAAAAAAACAATAAATTAAAACATTGACAATGTCAACAGAATAACAGTTTTTTCTGAAGACAAATATCAAGATAGATACTGTAAAACCTCGAAAATAAGCTCTCCTCCCCTCCTCCCCGAAAATTAACCCCATATTTCCTAATATTATTTCCCACCCCAAATAAAGTAAGTCCATAAGCCTTATACTTGGGAAATCGAAATAACAGTTGGGAATAATAACGACAAGATGGTCATTTCTTTACTTTTTCTCTTAATGCAGCTTTATTCTTCCTCAAACCATAAAACGAATAAATAATACACGAGTACCTGCAAATAAATTTCTTTGTGCTGGCAATCTTTTAATATTCATGCAGATGTTATTTTTACCTCGATAACAAAGTCCACTTCCCCCGAATATAAGCGCAAAAGCCCTTTTGGTTCATTTTCGAGGTTCTACTGTATTCCTTATTATCATAACGAAAAGAAAATTTCGCGATTTTTGCATTTGGGCTAAATTAAATTTTCGCGGTCGAACAAGTTCGGTGAATTGCGCGGGAATTTTCGCCTGGATGTCCAAAAATTAAATTGCACTAAAAATTTTTACCATTAAATATCGACATTCCATTTTCGAATAAAACAAACTTTTTTGACACTAGAGATCATGAGATTTCTGCCTTTTAAACAAACAGGGTAACCACAGCCACCCTGATGTAAGCACACGGTATCCTAAGAGGATAACAATTTTCTATTTCTGTACTTTAATTTTAACTGATAAAACCTCATTAAGTTATTTTCCGAACGCTGCAGTCGTGTGTGGCAATTGTTTTCCCCAAATTTAAAATCATTTCACCTGAAAAGCTATGCCTATATTTTTACCATAATCAAATGCTGTTTGTTGTAGTGTTTCATCACCGCCACCCATAAGTGCAACCTATAATAAGAAAAACATAAACACACTGTGCTGATCTAATTTCCAACAAAAATTGAATCCCATTTTATGTTCGTTTTGTAGCAGTGTGGACTGTATCATAAATCTCGAGGTTTTGATAAGCCACCTTTCAATTTACAATATAAATAAGTTCTCTTCGATATAAGGAAATGCAAGACCCTGTCCACACGTTGCGAATCCCAATACATAAGGGTTTGTTTATCTTTTAATGTCACCACTTTGGTTCGAAACTTTTGTTCAGACGAAGCCGTTTTAGTATCAGGGCGAAAATATTTAATTTTTTGTATCGGGTCGGAATCAACCAATCCCGCATATTAGATAGGCTCAGTTTCATATGGCCAGGCATCCTATCCGGTGCAAAATTCTGTCTGCAACGTGCAGAATTTTGTCCAAAATTTCCACATCAACAGCTATGACAAAAACGACTTACGGATTTACAGCTATACGCAACTAACGAAGCAGTTTTGCGAAACGTTTTAGATAAGTAGTGGTTGAAGCGTTCATTGATATCATCCTTTGAAACAAGCTGCATCAATTCACCTAGGATACAATCAAGAAGACACTGCTTTGAAATTGTTAAGGAGCAACTAATTAATTCCCTTAAGGTTGCTAGCATCTGTAGACCAACTTGACCGTGACAAAGTTTTATTAGTAAGACAGGGCATTAAAATTTCTTGTGGAATTTAAACTTGGAAAGGTCCGAATTGGAAGCATCTGATGACTGACTTTGTGTTAAAATTTATACACAAAAACATGCTCATTTATTTATTTATGTTCAATAATATAAAAACCACACCTTTCACAAGGTTATCTATGATGTGTGCAAAATATTCCACAGCTTTGGTGTTTCCAAGCTGTGCGAGAAGAATTGAAGCTCTGGACAGTATAAAATCGCCTGCTAATATGGCTTGTTTCTGACTAAACACGTGGTTCACTGAGGGTTTATTTCGTCTGGTGGTGGCATCATCAATGACGTCATCATGTAGCAGGCTGGCAGTGTGAATCATTTCTGCAATCATTGCCATGCGCTTCTGGCTTTGTAATAAAGAACTGAAAAAAAAATTAAATATAAGCCTGATTCTTTGATTAGATACAGTAGGATTTCTGTAATTCAAACGTTCAGGGAAACTCCTTTGAATTATAGAATATTTGACAAGATATTATAAATTAAGTTTAAATACACGAATGACGCTGTATACCAGTTTATTTTTAACAATGTAAAATGTAAAATAGACTAAAAACACTCCAAATAATGGAAGTTCGAATAATGGAGGTTCAAATCCTGGGGGTTCGAATCATGGATGTTCGAGTCATAGGGATTTACATATGGGATTGCTTAGGGTTTTTTTTATAAAAAAGGGCGGAAAATACGGGTCCCATATATGATCAACTTACATTAGACAATCAAACAAGAGGCAAAAAAATTATTTGTATTTGAAATTTGTTTTTTATTTTGCTTATGGAGTACAAGTTCAAAAAAAATAACTACGTTATATACAAGAAAAATCCACACTCTTATTCTTGATCCTCACGTACCTATTATTATCTTATTGTTTACTCACCCCTCGAAAATGATTCTCACATACCTATTTTTCCGAAGATGTGCATTACAAGCTCTCCCTACCAATGTTACAGCCATTGGTCGAAACAACTTGCCTTGTTCATCGAAATAATAATGACAGCAGTCGCTTAGAACTCCCAAGCTGGTCGAAAGTTCCTAGAAAAAATGGCGTATGAATTGCAGATTTATGGCGGATTTGTACATTTTTTATTTGACATCACACTTGTAACCATCACCAGGCACACATAAGAAAACCTCAAGATCACACTAAGGCTCATGTTGAACAGGATATATTGTGGTCCAATAATGCTTTAATTTTTTAAAAGTAAAAAGAATTGCACCCTGGCACTAGACATATTTTCTCTTATTTTCAAGCAATGTAGGAAAATTGATGAAAATCAATTTAATTTAATTTTATGCAACAATTTTACAAGTGCTGCATGTACCATTAAGATGCTTGGTTGCTTCAATGTTGCATCAAGTTAACCACAAAAAATCAAAATTGTTTAAAGAATTCAAAAAATGAGAAATGAGAGTTGAATTACTAAGCCCTGCTGTATTGAACTACAGCACAACAAAGTATACCTCTGGTATAACAGCATCAAAACACTGCTGAATATTTTGCTTGTTTACAGAAAATCTGTAGAAAGTTTTCTGTCTACATGTGTTCCATTTAAAGGAAAATAGGACTAGAAAAAACATTGCCACATCTTTGTGTTTACACGAAGTTAGAAAAACGAAAGAAAATAAAAATATTGATCTGGGTAATGTTATGGCTGAAAATGGAGGCAAAGAATTTAGAAGTATATAATGTTGATTTTGCCGTGAAAAGCTCATAACGAACGAAAAACCCATGGTCACTAGCTGATTTCGTTCCAAGCAACAGTAGAATTAAGTGCTAACAAAATGCTAGTAACTTTCTGTTTATAAAAACAAAAATATAACCCTTTGTTGTTAATTCTAATTTTTTTTTATTTTTCTCTTGTTATCTTATTTGCCATTTTTTCTTGTAGTGTTTCTACATCTTTTTCAAAAGTGAATTCAAGCACCTGGAACTACAGATTTACCATTATATCAATACCATAGAAAAATAGAAAAACACATTGGTTTAAATGATAAAGAAGAATATGTCTATCTTTTTAAAAAAGACTGGCAGATCAAAACTGACATGTATCAGTTACACAATGTCTATTAACATTTGAGTCATCTGTCAGCTTTGAACATTTTAAACTGATCATGTATATATATCTCAGCCGTTAAACTCAGGTCTATCTACCTGATACCATCAAAAGCACTTAATAAGGCATACTCAATATGAAGACATTTAACCAATTGTTTTACTTTGAACAAGGTATTTGTGAGAACATCCTCTTTTTAAAAAAAATACATTAAGAGAAGTAAATGCAATAGGGAAGAAACTTTTGCAGTTCAGCTTTACTGCTAAATTTTTCCATTTTGCAGACGATACTTTTGCAGTTAAAACGAGAAGTTAGAAGAAAAAAACTTTGTACTTCTTTATATACTTTTGCATGAATTTTATTCGTACTCTGATAACTCAATTTATATATGTTTTATATTTATAAAATTTCATACAGTCCTTTAAGCAAAATTGTTGATCAGGACTGACCTTAATTTCGGCAGGAAAAAAAACTTTGGGAAATTTTACAACAACCACCAAATCAATAAAATTTACTTCTGCAAACAATTTCTTCTCTTAAAGCATATATTCACCTCTTTAGATAAAAATGTCATACCTTTTTTATGTCTTGATGTAGAGAGGCCAGGTCATTTTTCGTCAAAACTACTGGATCAGATTTTTCTTGAATATTTTTCACACTACAACAAAATAAATAATTTCTAAGAACCGTCTTAAAGACAAATAAAATATAAAGTTGTGAAAAGTAAAATGGATGATACTTATTTTGTTGACATCTGTATTGTTGAGTGATTTGATAAATGGTAGGTTGAAATAATGTTTTTGAACATAAATGTGATAAAAATCTATGTTTTGATTGAGCTATGACACACCCACAACCTATACCAAACATCTTTTGCTAAAACAGAAAATTGAGAGTGTGTAAATAAAAACATGAATATATTTTTCTTCATTTCAGAAAATATGAACAGGTACTGCCTTATATTTAAAACACCAAATATATTTTTAACTATACACTAATTTTTTTTAAGGATTCTGAAGTGTTCCAGATATATTATGGATTTTGTATAAGTATATACTGCACATGATTTATTGCATGCAGTTGAAAGTTAATTCTAAACTAACTCCATAATTTCAATGAAGGTTGCTACTTTTAAAGTGATTTTAAAGTGATTTTAAGACCTTATTTCAGCTACTGGGATAAAATATCCTCATTCATTGGAAAATACTCCAACTTTTGTACCACATTAGCAAGGGGGTTAAAATAATATTCACCTTCGCTGATGATTAAAGTTCACTAAGTTTATCAGAATGGGCAACAACTGAAATTCTTTGAAATATTAATGTATATATACTTAGGTGAGTACAAATCAATGAGATCTAAATTGGTTTGCTAAGTGTCATTGTTCACCCTAAATTTACCAAATATGTTACACAAACACCATGCCATAAAATTTCACCATGATTTTGCCATATGTGTCAATGTTTGTGTATAGCAAGGTTCTGTTTATGTCATTTATTGTTTGTTTAGGTCTTAGAAGTGCTGTCAATGGAGTTCAGAACAGGGTGTCCATCCATGGGTCTTATTGTATGCAACTGATTTAGTTCTGATACTGGAATCAATGGAAGAATACTTGAAATGTTTGAGGAGTTTGAGAGGTGGAAGAAAGGAACAGAAAAGAAAGGGTCAAGATCCAAAAAGTCTGAAGTCATGGTTAGTAGCATTGAAGCCAAGTGTGACTTTGTAGTTGGAAATTGGGCTTCTGGAGAAATGGGTTGTTTTAACTCAATTTTTTGTCAGACTTGTAAACATTGGGTATATATAACGAGTACAGTGCTATTGTAGGAAGGTTAAAAACTGCCAATGCAAAGGTAAGTTTATAGACAACAAAGTTTTCTCAGCTTTAATAATGTACAGCAGTGGCTTGTTAGAGATGGTTGAGAACCTCGTTACTTAGGTGATTATATTGGCAGTGAAGTGGGTGTTGGAATAAGTCTTACTTTCAGGACAGGTTCTATACTTCAAAAAAGTTTAGAGTTCCTTCTTTTGTTGACTACTGTATCTTTTGTTGACTAGCAGAGTCTTGTTGATTAAGGTAAAAGTAGGTTGTATGAGGCCTGTGTAAAAAGTGTTATGTTGTACTGTAGTTAGACAAAGCAGGAAGACCATTTAGAAAAGGAATGATATGAGAATGGTTAGGTGTGTTATGGGTGGCTCGAGACTCACTATTTACACAATAGTATATGGTCAGCTACTAACATGACCACAGACCTTAGTGTACATAAACACCCCGGTATATAGAGAGACTTCGTCTTATGAAGAAGCACACTTAGCTAGTTAATACATACTTGTTGTTATCTGTGTCTTTATTTCTTTAAATATCTAGCAACATATAGCCCATCGCTCGACCATAACTGGATATAACATGATATAACATGTCAGAAGTGTTTTAACTTACAGAAGTTATATTTCACTGGTTTTATTGTTTGATATGGAATCTCTGAAGTGCCCACAAGAAATACACTTAGACTCTCACTCCAACCTCTCGGAAGTGTGGAAAGTATGGAAAAGGGACTTCACTTTGCATTTTTTCTCAATGCCACTGAATCAGCAGACAAGCCAGACGTGGTAAAATCATCAATATTACTCCATTGCCTAGGTAAATCAGCTAGAGATATATACAATACTTTTACTTTTGATGAGAGGCAAGAAATGGTATATAATACTATAATCTCAAAATTTGATCAATATTTCTCTCCACGAAAAAATCTGACCTTCAACCGCTTCAACTTTCTCACTGCTAGACAAACTGATGATGAAACTTTTGATGAATTCTACACTCGTCTCCGTAAACTTAGTAAAGATTGTGAACTTGGAGAACTCCGAAACTCATTGATAAAGGACATAATAATTATTGGCATATCAGATAAGAAATTACAAGAGCGTTTACTAAGGGGATCAGACATTGACTTAGAAAAAGTACTCAAAAATGGACGTGCCTCTGAAGCCTCAAAACAGCAAACTAAAGCTCTCCACAACAAGAATTCCTCTGCTGCTTCTAATCATGCCAATTCTACCACCAATCACGTCCAACGTGAACAGATCAACAAATGCAAATTTTGTGCTGGCTCTCATCGCCGTGGCTCCTGCCCAGCGTATGGAAAACAATGTGCCAAATGCAAGAAAACTGGTCACTTTGCAAAATGCTGTCTCTCCAAACCGAAACCACCTCCAGCTCCTGTTAATTCATATATGCTTTGTATATTTTAGTGTATATAATAGATAGTGGGCTTGGTCCCCTGATTGGCATTAATCCACATTGTTGTCAATTTTATCAATGGTAGCAGAGGGTAATCACCATGTCGATGAAGATCAAACCTCCAGAGTTTAAAGAGAAAAATTATGAGCGTTATCGTGTAGAGCTAGAAGCTTGGCAGGAAATTACAGACTTAGTGAAGTCGAAACAAGGTATTGCGATTGCCTTGTCGTTACCTGAAGATAGTGAACAGGGTATTCAAGAGAAAGTTTTTGATAAACTAAGTATAGATGACTTAAAGACAGACACTGGTCTGGATACATTGTTAGCGTTTCTTGATACAAAGCTTAAAAAGGACGATTTAGCAGATATGTGGGATAAGTTTGATGATTTTGAAGAATATCGGCGTGAACAAGGACAATCAATAGCAGACTACATTTCAAAATTTAATCACAAGTACAAGAAACTGTTGAAACAAAAGATGAAATTGCCTTCAGAAATATTAGCTTTTAAACTTTTGAAAAATGCTAACATTAGTACGGATGAACGTTTATTGGTTCTTACTGGTATGAATTATGATGAAAAAGAGACTTTATATGAGCAAGCACAAGCATCTTTGAAAAAATTTCAAGGGGATCAAGTCAAAGCTGACAGAAAAGGAACTGCCATTCAGTTAAGTGCTGCATACTTAGCTGAAAACGAAGATGCTTTACTAGCTGCTGGATTTGTTCGTAGAAATGCTAGTGATAGCTATGGAAGAGGCAAAAGAACTAGTCAATACTTTTCCCAAGGAGGCCGAGGAAGAGTAAGAGTACAAGCACGAGAAAATTTATTTGGCAACCATAACAGAACAACAACGGAAAGAGCAATGAATCCAAAGAATGTGGCAGGTAGAGTTCTAACCTGCATATCATGTGGATCGTATCGACATTTAATTGCTGATTGTCCACACACTTGGGAAAACTTGACCAAAGCAGCTGTTGTAGAGAATGAATGTCTTTTCACCAGAGGTATTAAACAAGAAGTGCAACTGCTTGGTGATGAAGCTGTTAAATGTGTTGTGTTAGATTGCGCATGTTCAAGCACCGTTTGTGGAGAAAAATGGCTTGATGACTACATTCAATCCCTGAATAAAAGTGAAAAGCTTAGCCTGCAGAGACAACACAGTGATCGGATGTTTAGATTTGGAGGTGGAGAGATTTTGAAATCACAAGGAGCTTTTGATATTCCTGCAACTCTTGCCGGTAAGAAGATAACCATTCATACCGATGTTGTTACTTCTGATATCCCGTTATTGCTATCTTTGAAAGCAATGAAAAAGGCGAAAATCAAATTGAATCTTGAAAATGATTCTGCTGAGATCTTTGGGAAGACCGTCGTTTTGAACCATACCAGTTCTGGTCACTATTGCCTACCAATAAATGGTTCAGAATTTTCAGTTAGTGAAATATTTGCGGTGCAGTTATCCAGTTTAGATGATGAGCATTTGTATCAGAAGTTGCTGAAGCTCCATGGTCAATTTGCTCATCCACCAAGAATGAAATTAGTCTCATTATTGAAGGATGCCCAGATTTGGAGAAGTGAATATATGGATGTGCTCAAAATGATAGAAGAAAATTGCAAATTATGCAAAACACACAAAAAACTCCACCTCGACCTGCTGTTTGCTTGCCAATGGCAGCTGAATTTAATGAAAAAGTAGCAATGGACCTCAAGAGTTGGAGTGGTCGTTGGATCCTACATATCATTGATATGTGGTCTAGGTTGACAGTTTCGAAGTTTATACCAAGAAAAAAGCCCAGTGATGTTATTGATACTATAATGCTTCATTGGGTTGGTGCAGGGTATGGAGTAATGCAAGCCATGCTGACAGACAATGGAGGCGAATTTACATCTGAAGAATCTAGGGAAGTTGCAAGTATTCTTAACGTTCAAGTATGTACAACAGCTGCGGAGAGCCCTTTTCAAAATGGCCTCTGTGAAAGAGTCCATGCAGTTACAGATTCTATGCTTCTCAAAATGATTGACCAGTGCCCAAAGACCCCTGTTGAAGTTTTACTTGCTTGGGCTACAATGGCAAGAAACGCTTTACAGATGTGGCATGGTTTCAGCAGTTATCAACTAGTGTTTGGTAAAAATCCTAACCTACCAAACATTATGGAAGCTACACCACCAGCTCTTGAAGGATCAACGTCAAGTGAAATACTTGCTCAACATCTTAATGCACTCCATGAAGCAAGAAAAAGTTTTATTCAATCAGAAGCTTCAGAAAGAATTAGACGTGCACTACGAACCAAGATTCGATCATCCGAGGAGACGTTTGAACATGGTGACAACGTCTATTACAAGAGAGAGGAACATGACCGTTGGCTTGGACCAGCGAGAGTGATTTTCCAAGATGGAAAAGTTATATTTGCTCGACATGGCTCAGTTTTTGTGCGTGTATCTCCCAATCGTCTCATCAAAACGAATTACTCAATGACAAACACCAAGGTGAATATTGAAATAACAAGTCGAGGTGATGAATTTGTTCATCCTAAGGAAAAAGCCATCAATGACAGGCATGCTTTTTCAGAAGAATTCAGCAATACAGTGCCACAGGAACATACTGGCCCTGTGAATCCCGTGCCAGCATTTGACAAAGACGCAGTTTCTAGCAGGAGTGACATGGATGTAAATCGCTATCCCAAAAAGAACGATGTCCTGACAATACAGCACGTTGGAGATAGTGTTGTCTCAAAAGTGAGAGTGCTTGGCCATGCAGGTAAATCCTCAGGGAAACACAAGGATTGGTTCAACGTCAAAGATGTTGATACAGGAACTTCAACATCTGTGAATTTGAAAGGTTTGCAATGGGATTTTCGTGTTGATTCTACACAGAAGGATGATGTTCCTAATTCTGCACAGAATGATAGTGTCAAAACAATGGCACATGAACATGTCAACATAGTTTTGGTACCGAAAGAAGATCACAACAATGCTGATTGTCTTTGGCAAAGCAAGAAGAGTTGCTTAAACTCAAATCTTTTCGAACATACGAGGAAGTGCCAAACAAACACCAGGAGACGATATCGACAACATGGGTTTTATGGATGAAAGGTGATGCAGTGCGAGCTCGATTAGTTGCCAGAGGGTATGAAGAGAATTGTTCAGCACCAACAGACTCTCCAACTGTTAGCAAGAGTGGTTTGCGAATATTCTTTGTTGTAACTAATATGAAGAAATGGAAGATGCAGGCCACTGACATAAAATCAGCATTTTTGCAAGGGAAGAAATTAGCTGTAGAACAGTCTATGTAAAGCCACCAACAGAAGCAGATACTGCTGATGGTTTTGTCTGGTAATAAATCACTGTCTGTATGGTTTGAATGATGCCGCAAGGCAGTTTTATGACAGTATAACTGAAGAATTGTTGCGGTCTGAATGCCATCAATCCAAATTGGATCCTGCATTATTCTATTTTGAGAAGGATGGTGAATTACATGGTATTTTCGCTTGCCATGTTGATGATTGTCTGCATGCTGGTTCCAGTGTTTTTCAAGAGTGTGTGATCGACCGTTTGAAGCATCGTTTCATTGTTGGTAAGTTCGAAGAAATTGCTTCAGTTATGTTGGTTTTGAAATAGAGCAAATTGAGTCTGGAATAATGTTACAGCAGAATCAATATGTGGATAACATTGAAAATCCATGTATATCTTCGCAGCGATTGTCGCAAAAGAAAGAAGAACTAACCAACACTGAATATACCCAACTACGTTGGATTGTTGGACCTCTCAACTGGGTTGCCCAAGGAACACGACCTGATCTGGCATATGATGTGGTGGATTTAAGCACAAAATTTAAGAATGCATGTGTTCACGATCTTATTCGAGCGACTAAAAACATACGCAAGCTAAAGCAAGGATCATGCACAATATTTTACCCATTTCTTGCAGAGATAAAAACATTGTGTATTATTGTTTTCTCAGATGCATCAATCACATGCAAATCTCAGTGATGGTGTATCCAGCATGGGTGGGCATATTGTCTTTCTTGCTGATGCAAACAATCTGTGTATTGTGTATTGTTGCTGTGTATTGTCTTGGCAAGCTAATAAGATCAAACGTATTGTTCGATCAACCATTGCAGCTGAAGCCTAAGTCTTCAGGAGGGATTGGAAGATGCTATTTTTCATTAAAACATGTTGCTTGAAATATTTGGACAACAGACAGCATCAATGGTGGTGCAAGCTTTTCCTATTGATGCAATTGTAGACAACAAAAGTGTTATTGAAGCCATTAACTCGACAAAAATGGTTGATGATCAAAGACTACGTATTGACATCAGCACTATCAAAGAATCATTAAGTATGGGTGAAATTAGAAGTGTAAAATGGTGCCCAGGATCTTATTAACTTGCCAATTGTCTCACAAAACGTGGAGCTCAATGTAGTCAACTCATTCAAACACTGCAGGAGGGCAAGTTAATTGAACAGTGGATCTAATGATTTTTGTTGGTTGAAGTCGATTCAAAACTGTTATAGCGCAGATGCTTATTGTTTAATTATCGATATTGGCTTTATTCTGAAGATTTTGTGTTCTTAAAACAGCGAGAAAAAATGATAGATGAGAATCGATAAACGCTTATCTTCCACTGTGGACATTTTCATCTCTGGACGTTTCATCTTACGTTTTGGATTTTCCCATTCTTTGTTTTGTTTATTTACTCCACTGCTTCACGGACCAGCCACCACAGTGCGCCAAGAAAGACAGAGATTATGCTTTGTATATTTTAGTGTATATAATAGATAGTGGGCTTGGTCCCCTGATTGGCGTTAATCTACATTGTTGTCAATTTTAACTGCCAACAAGAAGTACCCCCTGACTGTAACGTGCAGTCATTATCCACAAGTTCCCAAGACTGGACAGTAACTTTAGAAACAAATGGAACCGATGTAATGTTTAAAATAGACTATATGGCCCAAGCTAACGTCCTCCCTCTCAACACGTTTAAACTTCTCCATAAATGACCAACATTGCACAAAACTAAGACAAAGTTAACCGCATACAACAATCAATCTATCAAAGTAGTGTAAAACTGATAATAACCATAGATAGTGAAACGATGTACACATATATTTATTACACCCACCAGTTATAATGCTACACTATAAAGAAACAAATAATAATCATAATGATCAACACTAACACACGCCTCCCTTTTTCTTGTAGTTCGTGGAACGTCCATAATGTTTGAAATGTCTGCAACAAAAGAAGGTACACAACCTGTGTGCACAATGAAATAAAATGAAACACTTTGATAATAGTCAATTTTAAAATGTCACACATCAAGTTTTCCAATCGACAGAATATCTTGTAAACTCTGACAACTAGCACCATGTTTTGTCAGACAATCAGCCAATTGTCTTTCGGTGGGTATCCATTCCACTGTACTGATTTCTTTACGAATTAGCATCTCTTTTATTGCTGCAATATCAATACGTAGTCGTTTTTCACTTATTACTTTCGTTGAATATATAAGTAAATGTAGATTTTTATTATCAATCTTGGCATTTATTGTGATTTTCTTTACGTCTTTTCTTAGCAATTCCGCCAGTAATTCAGATAGGTACAGTGCATCGTCCAAACCATCTGATAATGCTAAACTTTCTGCAGCTGTGGTACTCTTCACTACCCTTTTAATTTTGTTTGATGACCAATTTAGGATACAACAATCATTATTTTCTCCAACTAATAAAATGATATGTGCACCTGCACTAGATGCACCATCTGGCAAATTTGCATGGGAAGCATCTGTGAATACGACTAATCGAAGCTCCTGGTTGACATTCATTTTTGGATATATCAGTTTAAACTGATCAGACTTAATTTTCTTTACCATTTTGTTAGCTTCAATGAGATGTCTTACTTCTGGACTCTGGTTGATACACATGCTAAAGTGCAAAACATCAAAACTAACATCAGGCCTGGTCTGACTGGCCACCCAATTTGCTTGACCAACCAAACTCCGTAAACTGGCAATTTCAGTGGAATTAAGTTTCTCAAACTTATTTGCTTGACGTTTCGGAGATAGAGGTATAAGTTGCATCGAGTCAATGAAATCATTCTGGGACACTTCTATGTTACCATTGTTATGCTGTATGTTTAATCCAACATATTTAAAATAATTTTCCTCAATTTTCCCAATTCGAAAGACATCTCTTAATTTATAAACAACCTCTTTCTCAAAAGATGTTGTTCCAGAGTGAATAAAATCGTCGACATGGATAACAAAAAGCCCTTCTAGAATATTCTCACGTTTCCAATAGAACATAGCTGGATCGAACTTGGATTGTACACATCCAAGCTTTTCAATTTCTTTTTTCACAGTAAAAAACCAGTGTCGCGCAGCATCATTTAATCCATACACAACCTTTTTAAGTTTCCAAAGGTTGCCTTGGGCATCTGCTTCAATTGGTGGCTGCAAAAATACATTTCTCTGGATCTCGCATCCCTGAAGAAAAGCAGCTTTGATATCTGTGGTTTTGCATTGCCACTCTTTTATACTAGAAATTGCTATCAGAATTCTCAGGGTGCTTTTCAAGGCAGTAGGCGAGTCAACTTGTAAAATTTGCTCCTCTTCAAAGCCTCTTGCAACGAGTCTGGCTTTTACAAAATTTTCTGGACCAGTTTTCTTCTCTGTAATTACCCATGTAGTAGAAATTGTCTTTTGTCCTGAATTTCTCACTTCTTCAAAAACCTCAAAATCCTTCCAGTTCTGTATCTCTCGTTCCTTGGCAGTGATAACATCTTTGTCACAATGGCGTTGTTGTGGCACTAAGACAATGTTTACTTCCTCAGTTCTTCCCTTTTCTACCTTTTCCCATTTGTCAATACTCTGAAAATCTATACAAATGGGATTTTCTTCATCTGGGTGTTTCACATTGTACCAGGAAGAATACTTCCCAGTTGCTTTGCCAGCTCTGCTGATTATCGTTGCCTCTCTCCAAATGTTGTCACCTGGTTGCTTGTAGCGAATTTCATCATTTTTCTTTGGCATACCCGTAACGTTGTCAGTCATGTTTTGGTCCAAGGTGGCATCGTCAAGTTGTACTCCATCGTGTATAGCAGCATTGGCATGCTGTCTTTGATTAGTGCTTTCTTCGTCTGAAGATTCACGAATGCAATTCGCCTCACCGGAGGTAACTTTTATTTCAGGGCCAGGATCTGATTCTGTTGGCTCTTGAAATTCATGCCCAACTTTAATCAATCTGTTGGTTGATACCCTAACATAAACATTTCCATGTCGCAAAAAGACAATTTTTCCATCTTGACCTATTACAGTGCCAGGTCCTTTCCATTTGTTGGATTCGTCTCTCTTGTAAAAGACTTTACAACCTCTGTCAAATTGAGTACAATTTACCTTAATTTTATGTTTTAAGGCACGTCTGATTTTTGATGATGACTCAGCTTCTATGTATGCTCTTCTAGCAGCATGCAAAGTGTTGATATGCTTTGCAAACACTTGGTTCATTGTTGTACCTTCAAGAGCTGGCGGCAAATCTCTCATTACGTTGGGAAGATTAGGATTTTGTCCAAATACAAGTTGATAGGAAGAAAATCTGTTCCACATTTGCAGGCGGTTCTTTGCATTTATTGCCCACACTAGAGCCGTTTCCAAAGACACTGTTGGATTGTCTGCCAGAATCTTTTCCAGACATCTGTCGACAACAGCATGGTTTCTCTCACAGATTCCATTTTGCCACGGGCTTTCAGCAGCTGTGTTAAGGACCTGAATGTTTAAGTTTCCACACATGTTTCTATAATCTTCATTGGCAAATTCGCCACCATTATCTGCCAAGAACTTCTGTGGGGCTCCAAATCCAGAACCAATCCACATTTGCATAACATTATCTATGATAGTGGATGGTTTTTTATCTTTGATGATTCTTGCGGTGGTAAATCGGCTGAAGAGATCAAGCAAATATAGAATGTTTACGTCCTTGTTCCACTTTTTTAAATCCATAGCTACAGTCTCATTAAATTGATTTGCCAAAGGTAAACAGACTGCTGGTCGTGGTGGTGTTTTACGGAATCTTTGACATATCTCACAAGAGGCATAAACTTCATCTAATATAGACTGAAAATCATCATCCCAAACATTCGCATCACTCAGTAAGGCTTTCAGTTTACCTTGTGAAGGGTGGGCAAATTGCTTGTGTAGTTTGACAAGCGTTTTCTTTTTCTCTGTTCTGGATACATCAGCTTCCAAGGTATAAAGGCAATCAGAAATTGGTATTTCTTCCTTGTCAAGCGGAATGCAATAATGTCCTGATGAGGTATTATCAAGGTCTACTGTTTTACCCCAAATTTCAGCTTGGTCATTTTCAAGGTCTAATTTGATTTTGGCATTCTTCATTGCAGTTTTGCTCAATAATAATGGGATTTCACTATCGATCACATCTGTTTTGATGAAAATGCTTTTTCCAGCAATCTCACATGGGAAGGTTACACTACCTCTGGATTTCTTTGTTTCTCCTCCACCAAATTTAAAGACTGTTGAACTATCACAGTGCTGGACTAGATTAGATTCTCTAGCATCTAACGTTTCTAGGTAACATTCCATCCAATGCCTGCCTGCAACTGTAGATGTGCAGCCAGAATCAAGAACTGCTGAATTTCTTGCTTCACTAGTAAGTAAACACAACTCACTTTCATTTGATCCAGTAAATAATGTGATATGCTCCCCAGAGTTCATGGACCGTCTGTGAGGACAATCTCTCATAAAATGCAAAATAGACTCACAAATTTTGCATTTCGTAGGTTTACCATTGAAACCTAATGGGTTTGTTTTAGTGTCAGTGTTTCTGGATCGAAAATGTTCATTTTCACCATGTTTAAAAATTCTCTGCGGCTGCTAAAACAGTTATGTTGATATTTATTTGGACAATTGTAAAGTATCTCTTCTGAAGCTGAAGCTCCCCTGGATTCTAACGCAATGCCAGAAACATCACTCTCAGATGGGATAGCTTGTTCTCCATAGAACTTTCTGAGAGCAGTTTTCATTTGATCAAATAACTGTTCTTTCTTTGAGTAATCAACACCTGTTAACACCAGTTGTCTCTCCTTGTGAGAAAGTTTTGAAGCATCAAGTAGTTTAAATGCTAAGACTGAAGAACGCAATTTCATATCTTTTTGCATTATTCGGTTGTACCTTTTTTCAAATTCCAAAACAAAAGTCTCAACTTTCTGGTTAGCTTCACGTACTTATCTATCAAATATGGTATAACGTTCGTATACCTCACTTAACTCATCTTTTTTAAAAAATTTATCCAAATAATCAATAAGTTTCTCTACACCATCATCGGCATTAATACTTTCCAGTTTCAGTTCATTAAACACTTTGTCTCTAACACCACTTGGATCATCTTCCGGAAAAGACAATGCTACTGCAACTCCCCGTTTCTTCTTATCTAAATCTGTAACAATGCACCAAGCACGTAACTCTTCACAATATCTGTCATATGGTTTGTCTTTGCTATTGAACACCGGTGGGTTTTTATAGCCACTCATCTTCAAATTCTTCAACTACCCTTTGCTACCATGTAAAACTGATAATAACCATAGATAGTGAAACGATGTACACATATATTTATTACACCCACCAGTTATAATGCTACACTATAAAGAAACAAATAATAATCATAATGATCAACACTAACAAGTAGTAGGACGTTGCATTCTGAATACACGATACAATGGTAAATCCTATCCAATATTATTCATAGTTGCAGACACCAAGTCTACTCCCATCCTTGGACTTCAAATCAGCTCACGATTAAACCTCATCAAACGCGTCAACCAACTCACAACTTCTCCAGATTTTCTCACCGAATTTGCTGACTGTTTTGGTGAACTTGTAATGTTGAATCAGACTTACCATATCGTTTTAGACCCAACAGTACCACCTGTTATAGATGCAAGTCGCAAAGTACCAGTTGCTCTCCAGCACCGACTCAAAGAGGAACTTAAACGTATGGAAAACATGAAAATCATCACACCAGTCTCTGAACCAACTGAATGGGTCAGTTCTCTTGTACTTGTTGAGAAGCCCAATGGATCCTTACGTGTCTGTCTTGATCCTCGTAACCTCAACAAAGCAATTCGTCGTCATCATCACAAGTTACCAACAACTGAAGACATCCTATCCTACTGGCAAGTACCACTCCATGAAGAAAGCTCTTGATTGCTAACTTTCAACACACCATTCGGACGATATCAATTTTTACGAATGCCATACGGAAATCATTCCACCAGTGAGATTTGTCAAGCTCATATTGCAGAAATCATAGAAAACATTCCGGGTACAGCTAACAGCCAAGATGATATAATTATCTGGGGTTCCACCAAAGATGAACTGTCACAAAGAACCAATCTGTGTTTGACTGCAATAAGAAAAAGTGGATTAAAACTAAGAAAGGATAAATGCCAACTTGGCATGACATCACTAGTATTTCTAGGACACTCAATTTCAGCCGAAGGTGTTAAACCTGATTTTCAAAAAGTAGCTGCAATCGTTGACATGCCTCCACCCCCATTTTACAAAAGAAACCGCTCCTCTCCGTAACTCTTAGAAAAGGACATCATTTGGAAAATGGATAAACCACAAATTGTTGCTTTTGAAAGACTTAAAAAGCTTGTCACCACAAGTCCAACCCTTCAATTTTATGATCCAAATCTACAAATCCGTATCTCCTGTGATGCATCTCAAGAAGGACTCGGTGCTATCATTGAACAGTCTCACAATAATACATGGTACCCTATTACCTATGCATCACGCTCATTGACTTCCGCAGAACGAAATTATTGTCTGCTCGAAAAGGAAACACTAGCAATTGTTTTCGCCTGTGAAAGATTCCACGATTTTATTTATGGACATCACATCGAAATTCTCAGCGATCATATGTCATTGAAATTGATTCTCAACAAACCTCTTGCTAAGTCACCTGCTCGCCTGCAGAGATTTCAACTTCGACTGCAGCGATATAACTTCACCATAACCTACCACCAAGGCAAGCACATGTATGTAGCAGACACCCTTAGCAGAGCTCCCCTGAAAGACACCACCCCTGAAATTTCTCAGGAAGATTTCACAGCATTTGTCGATTCCGTCATGGACAATCTCCCAATTAGTGATAACCGCTTAAATCAGTTCAAGGAAGAAACAAAAAATGATCTGATCCTTTAACGCCTAAAAGATCAAATTCTATTGGGATGGCCCAAAAGCAAAAATGACCTGCATCAGTCACTCACACCGTTCTACAGTTATCGAGATGAGCTCACCCTTTACGACGACTTAATCTTGAAAGGTCAACGTATAGTCGTACCAACCGCGATGCAGAAATAAATGATCTCTATTCTTCACACTGGTCATCCTGGAATTGAACGTATCAAAGAAACAGCTCGTGAATCATTATTTTGGCCGAACATCAATAATCAGCTTGAGCACTCTGTCAAATCTTGCTCATCCTGTCAAGAGTTTAAGCACCACCAGCCAAAAGAACCGCTTCTCCATCACTCCGTTCCAGATACACCTTGGACAAAACTTGCAACCGATCTATTTTATCTTAAAAGAAAGTCCTTTGTCATTATAGTGGACTACACAACCAAATACTTTGACTTGAGTGAAATACCAAATTGTACCAGCCACACCGTTGCTGAACATACTAAAGCGATCTTGTCAAGATACGGTATACCGAAAGAAATAATTTCTGATGGTGGACCAGAGTTCATTGGTAAAGAATACAAACAATTTTGTAAAGCTTGGGACATCAACCATACATACAGCAGCCCAGAACACCACGAAAGTAATGGACTTGCTGAATCCAAACTGTAAAACGAACCCTAAAGAAAGCGCTGAAACAAAACGACGATCTCCAATTAGCTCTCCTAGCTCTCAGAACATCACCAACCAATCTAGGAGTAGCACCCACAACACTCTTCTTCAACCAAACTATCTGAACCATTATCCCCAGCATCAACAACGCGGGAACTCACACCATTGCTTCTCCTGCTAAGCTACGTCAAATAAAGCAAGGAAAATCTTTCAAGCCTTTGGAACCGGGAGATAGTGTGCGAATACATAATGGTACCCATTGGACCCACACTGGAAAAGTCATCGATCGTACACACGAACCTCAATCATACCTGTTACGAACCAATAAAAACACAGTCATCCGTCGCAACCGACGCCACTTACTCAAAACAGCTGAAACATTCAAGCACTTGTCTGACAGTTCAACAACGGAAAGCCTCATTGAAAACGACACACCCAATGAATCAAGTGTTGACTCAGATGCAACAATACCATATGACGAACCGCTTACTCCAACAGCTCCAACAACAGGATTCGGTCGAAAAATCAAACAACCAAAACATCTGAAAGACTATCAACCATTCAAGCATCGAGTGAGGATATTATAGGGCGCTCGAGACTCATTATTTACACAATAGTATATGGTCAGCTACTAACATGACCATGGACCTTAGTGTACATAAACACCCCAGTATATAGAGAGACTTCGTCTTATGAAGAAGCACATTTAGCTAGTTAATACTTGTTGTTATCTGTGTCTTTTATTTCTTTAAATATCTAGCAACATATAGCCCATCACTCAACCATAACTGGATATAACAAGGTGGATGTGTAATGCCAGTCTTAGAGACAGAAAGAGTTCAGATGAGCTAAGAAGCAGGGTACAGTACTGGAAAAATGTTGTTTAACAGCGCGCTTCGCGTATCGCGACGGTATTCTCGATCCGCGATAGACGTTTTTTTACTTTGAAATTGTATCGAGAGGGCTTCGCGATGCATCCGTCTCAATATCATTCTCGAAGCTATCAAGGCCATTGACACTTTCTTATAATAGAACTATTTTAAAAATAAGAGTGTATTCAACAATGATCGCAGATGTTTAAATATAATTATACTTCCTTTGTGTTATATATATATAGAGAGAAATGCTTTTTGAGATCGCGTTTTAAAAATTTAAGAACGAAATGCGGCGATAGAAATGCTTTTTTAGATCGCGTTTTAAAAGTTTAAGAACGAAAAGCAGCGATAGAAAAAAAAAATACGTTGAAAAAATAATGCCCTAGAATTACTTTAATAAATACGAAAGTTAAAAATTTTCTTATAATATACACTTATTTAAAATTAAAAAAAAGATAAAGCAGAGATGTGTTTGAAATAAAAAAAACTTTCTCTTTATTCTCATTAAAAAAACTTTCTCTTTATTCTCATTATCACCTACCATCGTGACACATCGAGACGGATTTTTTCCTGATATATACTAGATTCTCAATAGATCGTGACAATTTATTTTAATTGTTTCTTATTATTATAAACGCGGTACATCGCGTATCGAGAGAGTCCGCTCACGTTGCGCGCTCAATATGTTAAACAACCTTTTTCCAGTACTGTAGGTATCCACAACATTAAAGATGTTAACCAGATATGAAAATTGAGTTGGTTGGGACACTTGGAAAGAATGGAGGAGGATAATCGGGTAAGAAAGTGTAGAGACTTGATAGTTCCTGGGGAGAAGCCTAGAGGTAGACTGAGAAAGACTTGGCAGGAGGTAATAAGGACAGACTTGATGCAGAGGAATTTAAGTTTAGATCTAACACAGTCTAGATCAGATTGGAAGAGGGTTATTAATATACTTCCATCCAACCCATGCTAGCATGGAAAATGGACATTAAGCCGAGAATGATGATGACCATGATTGTATTAATGCTAAAAATAATCAACTTCAACCTGTTCTAAAAATATCAAAATACGGTTCACTTTTTCCACTTTTTAAATATTTTTAACAAAATCGTTAAGAGGCCTACAACAGATAAAAGCCTTGTGGACTTTTTCGTGAAGGCCAAACCCCACCCACCTTCCTCACTCCCTCACAGCAAAATGTCACAAAATTGCAAGATAATGTTAAAAAGACGGACATCACAAATCACGCCTGACCAACTCTGATTTTTTTGTCAAAATTTTTTATACAACAGATGCGCGTTTGTTGCCTCCCAACATCTATTACCAACATCTATTACCCACCATTATTATTGTGAAGTGTCCCAAAAATTGGAACATGAAAACTCCATTATTCGCCAACCAAACTAAAAAGTGTGTTGTGTTGGTGTTTCAATGATTCTAAACCAGATTATTTGTTGTTACCAAACTTGTAAGCTACCTGAATACGACCGAAAGTTGGCCTTTGTCCTAAGATTGGGCGGAAAATCCATTAACTATTGGGAATAAGCAGGAGACCACGTAAGCTTAGCTACCCTCTCTGACGACGCTATTTTATTATATCTGCTTTATAGCTAGCATAAATGTGAGGCCATCTCTTTGATGCACGAAACACGAGCAGTTCGTGTCCGTTAATAACTTACCACCTAAAATTACTGTATTCACATTTAAGCTATGCAAAGAGACTTAGCCAAAAGAAAAAACGTGCAGTACTGGACTTTCAACCGTAA
>JASGCC010003465.1:0-23860 GCA_030067915.1 Hydractinia echinata | reverse complement strand
ACTTTCAATGTTTTAATAGCACATCTGACGAGGCCAGTAAACACAGTTCCAAGACAAAAACTACCGTTGCGCTTACATTTAACGTGACATTACGAATCGGAAGCAGTGGTAGGAATATCTAATTCATGTGATCGAAATTTCTGTACATCGCGTCCCGGGTGGGCTTGAACCACCAACCTTTCGGTTAACAGCCGAACGCGCTAACCAATTGCGCCACGGAGACATGAAACATACTGAAGTCTCCCTATTCACGAGTTAGCTAGTGCACTTTCAATGTTTTTAATAGCACATCTGACGATGCCAGTAAACACAGTTCCAAGACAAAAACTACCCTTGTACTTACATTTAACTTGACATTACAATCGGAAACAGTGGTAGCAATATCTTATTCATGTGATCGAAAGATGTACATCACGTCCCCGGGTGGGCTTGAACCACCAACCTTTCGGTTAACAGCCGAACGCGCTAACCAATTGCGCCACGGAGACATGAAACATACTGAAGTCTCCCTATTACCAGTTAGCTAATGCACTTTCAATGTTTTAATAGCACATCTGACGATGCCAGTAAACACAGTTCCAAGACAAAAACTACCGTTGCGCTTACATTTAACGTGACATTACGAAACGGAGCAGTGGTAGGAATATCTAATTCATGTGATCGAAATTTCTGTACATCGCGTCCCCGGGTGGGCTTGAACCACCAACCTTTCGGTTAACAGCCGAACGCGCTAACCAATTGCGCCACGGAGACATGAAACATACTGAAGTCTCCCTATTACCAGTTAGCTAATGCACTTTCAATGTTTTTAATAGCACATCTGACGATGCCAGTAAACACAGTTCCAAGACAAAAACTACCGTTGCGCTTACATTTAACTGACATTTAAGAATCGGAAGCAGTGGTAGGAATATCTTAATTCATGTGATCGAAATTTCTGTACATCGCGTCCCGGGTGGGCTTGAACCACCAACCTTTCGGTTAACAGCCGAACGCGCTAACCAATTGCGCCACGGAGACATGAAACATACTGAAGTCTCCCTATTCAGTTAGCTAGTGCACTTTCAATGTTTTTTAATAGCACATCTGACGATGCCAGTAAACACAGTTCCAAGACAAAAACTACCGTTGCACTTACATTTAACGTGACATTACGAATCGGAAGCAGTGGTAGCAATATCTTATTCATGGATCGAAATAGATGTACATCACGTCCCGGTGGGCTTGAACCACCAACCTTTCGGTTAACAGCCGAACGCGCTAACCAATTGCGCCACGGAGACATGAAACATACTGAAGTCTCCCTATTACCAGTTAGCTAATGCACTTTCAATGTTTTTAATAGCACATCTGACGATGCCAGTAAACACAGTTCCAAGACAAAAACTACCGTTGCGCTTACATTTAACGTGACATTACGAATCGGAAGCAGTGGTAGCAATATCTAATTCATGTGATCGAAATTCTGTACATCGCGTCCCGGGTGGGCTTGAACCACCAACCTTTCGGTTAACAGCCGAACGCGCTAACCAATTGCGCCACGGAGACATGAAACATACTGAAGTCTCCCTATTCACAGTTAGCTAATCACTTTCAATGTTTTTAATAGCACATCTGACGATGCCAGTAAACACAGTTCCAAGACAAAAACTACCGTTGCGCTTACATTTAACGTGACATTACGAATCGGAAGCAGTGGTAGGAATATCTAATTCATTCATGTGATCGAAATTCTGTACATCGCGTCCCGGGTGGGCTTGAACCACCAACCTTTCGGTTAACAGCCGAACGCGCTAACCAATTGCGCCACGGAGACATGAAACATACTGAAGTCTCCCTATTCACCAGTTAGCTAATTCACTTTCAATGTTTTAATAGCACATCTGACGATGCCAGTAAACACAGTTCCAAGACAAAAACTACCGTTGCGCTTACATTTAACGTGACATTACGAATCGGAAGCAGTGGTAGAGATATCTTATTCATGTGATCGAAATAGCTGTACATCGCGTCCCCGGGTGGGCTTGAACCACCAACCTTTCGGTTAACAGCCGAACGCGCTAACCAATTGCGCCACGGAGACATGAAACATACTGAAGTCTCCCTATTACCAGTTAGCTAATGCACTTTCAATGTTTTTTAATAGCACATCTGACGATGCCAGTAAACACAGTTCCAAGACAAAAACTACCGTTGCGCTTACATTTAACGTGACATTACGAATCGGAGCAGTGGTAGGAATATCTATTCATGTGATCGAAATTTCTGTACATCGCGTCCCGGGTGGGCTTGAACCACCAACCTTTCGGTTAACAGCCGAACGCGCTAACCAATTGCGCCACGGAGACATGAAACATACTGAAGTCTCCCTATTCACCAGTTAGCTAATGCACTTTCAATGTTTTTTAATAGCACATCTGACGATGCCAGTAAACACAGTTCCAAGACAAAAACTACGGTTGCGCTTACATTTAACGAGATATTAAGAAACGGAGGCAGTGGTAGGAATATCTAATTCATGTGATCGAAATTTCTGTACATCGCGTCCCCGGGTGGGCTTGAACCACCAACCTTTCGGTTAACAGCCGAACGCGCTAACCAATTGCGCCACGGAGACATGAAACATACTGAAGTCTCCCTATTCACGAGTTAGCTAGTGCACTTTCAATGTTTTTTAATAGCACATCTGACGATGCCAGTAAACACAGTTCCAAGACAAAAACTACCCTTGTACTTACATTTAACTTGACATTACAAATCGGAAACAGTGGTAGCAATATCTTATTCATGAGATCGAAATAGATGTACATCACGTCCCGGGTGGGCTTGAACCACCAACCTTTCGGTTAACAGCCGAACGCGCTAACCAATTGCGCCACGGAGACATGAAACATTCTGAAGTCTCCCTATTCACCAGTTAGCTAATGCACTTTCAATGTTTTTTAATAGCACATCTGACGATGCCAGTAAACACAGTTCCAAGACAAAACTACGTTGCACTTACATTTAACGTGACATTACGAATTAGAAGCAGTGGTAGCAATATCTTATTCATGGATCGAAATCTGTACATCGCGTCCCGGGTGGGCTTGAACCACCAACCTTTCGGTTAACAGCCGAACGCGCTAACCAATTGCGCCACGGAGACATGAAACATACTGAAGTCTCCCTATTCACGTTAGCTAATGCACTTTCAATGTTTTAATAGCACATCTGACGATGCCAGTAAACACAGTTCCAAGACAAAAACTACCGTTGCGCTTACATTTAACGTGACATTACGAATCGGAGCAGTGGTAGGAATATCTAATTCATGTGATCGAAATTTCTGTACATCGCGTCCCCGGGTGGGCTTGAACCACCAACCTTTCGGTTAACAGCCGAACGCGCTAACCAATTGCGCCACGGAGACATGAAACATACTGAAGTCTCCCTATTCACGAGTTAGCTAATGCACTTTCAATGTTTTTAATAGCACATCTGACGATGCCAGTAAACACAGTTCCAAGACAAAAACTACCGTTGTACTTACATTTAACTTGACATTACGAATCGGAAACAGTGGTAGCAATATCTTATTCATGTGATCGAAATAGATGTACATCGCGTCCCCGGGTGGGCTTGAACCACCAACCTTTCGGTTAACAGCCGAACGCGCTAACCAATTGCGCCACGGAGACATGAAACATACTGAAGTCTCCCTATTACCAGTTAGCTAATGCACTTTCAATGTTTTTTAATAGCACATCTGACGATGCCAGTAAACACAGTTCCAAGACAAAAACTACCGTTGCGCTTACATTTAACGTGACATTACGAATCGGAGCAGTGGTAGGAATATCTAATTCATGTGATCGAAATTTCTGTACATCGCGTCCCGGGTGGGCTTGAACCACCAACCTTTCGGTTAACAGCCGAACGCGCTAACCAATTGCGCCACGGAGACATGAAACATACTGAAGTCTCCCTATTCACGAGTTAGCTAATGCACTTTCAATGTTTTTAATAGCACATCTGACGATGCCAGTAAACACAGTTCCAAGACAAAAACTACCGTTGCTTACATTTAACTGACATTACGAATCGGAAACAGTGGTAGCAATATCTTATTCATGAGATCGAAATAGATGTACATCACGTCCCGGGTGGGCTTGAACCACCAACCTTTCGGTTAACAGCCGAACGCGCTAACCAATTGCGCCACGGAGACATGAAACATACTGAAGTCTCCCTATTACCAGTTAGCTAATGCACTTTCAATGTTTTTAATAGCACATCTGACGATGCCAGTAAACACAGTTCCAAGACAAAAACTACCGTTGCGCTTACATTTAACGTGATATTACGAAACGGAGCAGTGGTAGGAATATCTAATTCATGTGATCGAAATTTCTGTACATCGCGTCCCCGGGTGGGCTTGAACCACCAACCTTTCGGTTAACAGCCGAACGCGCTAACCAATTGCGCCACGGAGACATGAAACATACTGAAGTCTCCCTATTACCAGTTAGCTAATGCACTTTCAATGTTTTTAATAGCACATCTGACGATGCCAGTAAACACAGTTCCAAGACAAAAACTACCGTTGCGCTTACATTTAACGAGATATTCGAATCGGAGCAGTGGTAGGAATATCTAATTCATGTGATCGAAATTTCTGTACATCGCGTCCCGGGTGGGCTTGAACCACCAACCTTTCGGTTAACAGCCGAACGCGCTAACCAATTGCGCCACGGAGACATGAAACATACTGAAGTCTCCCTATTCACGAGTTAGCTAGTGCACTTTCAATGTTTTTTAATAGCACATCTGACGATGCCAGTAAACACAGTTCCAAGACAAAAACTACCTTGTACTTACATTTAACTTGACATTACAAATCGGAAACAGTGGTAGCAATATCTTATTCATGAGATCGAAATAGATGTACATCACGTCCCCGGGTGGGCTTGAACCACCAACCTTTCGGTTAACAGCCGAACGCGCTAACCAATTGCGCCACGGAGACATGAAACATACTGAAGTCTCCCTATTCACCAGTTAGCTAATGCACTTTCAATGTTTTTTAATAGCACATCTGACGATGCCAGTAAACACAGTTCCAAGACAAAAACTACCGTTGCACTTACATTTAACGTGACATTACGAATAAAGCAGTGGTAGCAAGATCTTATTCATGTGATCGAAATAGCTGTACATCGCGTCCCCGGGTGGGCTTGAACCACCAACCTTTCGGTTAACAGCCGAACGCGCTAACCAATTGCGCCACGGAGACATGAAACATACTGAAGTCTCCCTATTCACCAGTTAGCTAATGCACTTTCAATGTTTTTTAATAGCACATCTGACGAGCCAGTAAACACAGTTCCAAGACAAAAACTACCGTTGCGCTTACATTTAACGTGACATTACGAATCGGAAGCAGTGGTAGGAATATCTAATTCATGTGATCGAAATTTCTGTACATCGCGTCCCCGGGTGGGCTTGAACCACCAACCTTTCGGTTAACAGCCGAACGCGCTAACCAATTGCGCCACGGAGACATGAAACATACTGAAGTCTCCCTATTCACCAGTTAGCTAATGCACTTTCAATGTTTTTTAATAGCACATCTGACGATGCCAGTAAACACAGTTCCAAGACAAAAACTACCGTTGTACTTACATTTAACTTGACATTACAATCGGAAGCAGTGGTAGCAATATCTTATTCATGAGATCGAAATTTGTACATCACGTCCCGGGTGGGCTTGAACCACCAACCTTTCGGTTAACAGCCGAACGCGCTAACCAATTGCGCCACGGAGACATGAAACATACTGAAGTCTCCCTATTCACCAGTTAGCTAATGCACTTTCAATGTTTTTTAATAGCACATCTGACGATGCCAGTAAACACAGTTCCAAGACAAAACTACCGTTGCTTACATTTAACGTGACATTACGAATCGAAGCAGTGGTAGCAATATCTTATTCATGTGATCGAAATAGCTGTACATCGCGTCCCGGGTGGGCTTGAACCACCAACCTTTCGGTTAACAGCCGAACGCGCTAACCAATTGCGCCACGGAGACATGAAACATACTGAAGTCTCCCTATTCACGAGTTCGCTAATTCACTTTCAATGTTTTAATAGCACATCTGACGAGGCCAGTAAACACAGTTCCAAGACAAAAACTACCGTTGCGCTTACATTTAACGTGACATTACGAATCGGAAGCAGTGGTAGGAATATCTAATTCATGTGATCGAAATTTCTGTACATCGCGTCCCCGGGTGGGCTTGAACCACCAACCTTTCGGTTAACAGCCGAACGCGCTAACCAATTGCGCCACGGAGACATGAAACATACTGAAGTCTCCCTATTCACGAGTTAGCTAATGCACTTTCAATGTTTTTAATAGCACATCTGACGATGCCAGTAAACACAGTTCCAAGACAAAAACTACCTTGTACTTACATTTAACTTGACATTACAAATCGGAAACAGTGGTAGCAATATCTTATTCATGAGATCGAAATAGTGTACATCACGTCCCCGGGTGGGCTTGAACCACCAACCTTTCGGTTAACAGCCGAACGCGCTAACCAATTGCGCCACGGAGACATGAAACATTCTGAAGTCTCCCTATACCAGTTAGCTAATTCACTTTCAATGTTTTAATAGCACATCTGACGATGCCAGTAAACACAGTTCCAAGACAAAAACTACCGTTGCGCTTACATTTAACGTTACATTACGAATCGGAAGCAGTGGTAGGAATATCTAATTCATGTGATCGAAATTTCTGTACATCGCGTCCCGGGTGGGCTTGAACCACCAACCTTTCGGTTAACAGCCGAACGCGCTAACCAATTGCGCCACGGAGACATGAAACATACTGAAGTCTCCCTATTCACGAGTTAGCTAATTCACTTTCAATGTTTTAATAGCACATCTGACGAGCCAGTAAACACAGTTCCAAGACAAAAACTACCGTTGCGCTTACATTTAACGTGACATTACGAATCGGAAGCAGTGGTAGGAATATCTAATTCATGTGATCGAAATTTCTGTACATCGCGTCCCGGGTGGGCTTGAACCACCAACCTTTCGGTTAACAGCCGAACGCGCTAACCAATTGCGCCACGGAGACATGAAACATACTGAAGTCTCCCTATTACCAGTTAGCTAATGCACTTTCAATGTTTTAATAGCACATCTGACGATGCCAGTAAACACAGTTCCAAGACAAAAACTACCGTTGCGCTTACATTTAACGTGATTTACGAAACGGAGCAGTGGTAGGAATATCTATTCATGTGATCGAAATTTCTGTACATCGCGTCCCCGGGTGGGCTTGAACCACCAACCTTTCGGTTAACAGCCGAACGCGCTAACCAATTGCGCCACGGAGACATGAAACATACTGAAGTCTCCCTATTCACCAGTTAGCTAATGCACTTTCAATGTTTTTAATAGCACATCTGACGATGCCAGTAAACACAGTTCCAAGACAAAAACTACCGTTGTACTTACATTTAACTGACATTACGAAATCGGAAACAGTGGTAGCAATATCTTATTCATGTGATCGAAATAGATGTACATCGCGTCCCCGGGTGGGCTTGAACCACCAACCTTTCGGTTAACAGCCGAACGCGCTAACCAATTGCGCCACGGAGACATGAAACATACTGAAGTCTCCCTATTCACCAGTTAGCTAATGCACTTTCAATGTTTTAATAGCACATCTGACGATGCCAGTAAACACAGTTCCAAGACAAAAACTACCGTTGCACTTACATTTAACGTGACATTACGAATCGAAGCAGTGGTAGCAATATCTTATTCATGTGATCGAAATAGCTGTACATCGCGTCCCGGGTGGGCTTGAACCACCAACCTTTCGGTTAACAGCCGAACGCGCTAACCAATTGCGCCACGGAGACATGAAACATACTGAAGTCTCCCTATTCACGAGTTAGCTAATTCACTTTCAATGTTTTAATAGCACATCTGACGAGCCAGTAAACACAGTTCCAAGACAAAAACTACCGTTGCGCTTACATTTAACGTGACATTACGAATCGGAAGCAGTGGTAGCAATATCTAATTCATGTGATCGAAATTTCTGTACATCGCGTCCCGGGTGGGCTTGAACCACCAACCTTTCGGTTAACAGCCGAACGCGCTAACCAATTGCGCCACGGAGACATGAAACATACTGAAGTCTCCCTATTCACGAGTTAGCTAATGCACTTTCAATGTTTTTTAATAGCACATCTGACGATGCCAGTAAACACAGTTCCAAGACAAAAACTACCGTTGCTTACATTTAACGTTGACATTACGAATCGGAAGCAGTGGTAGCAATATCTTATTCATGAGATCGAAATTTGTACATCGCGTCCCCGGGTGGGCTTGAACCACCAACCTTTCGGTTAACAGCCGAACGCGCTAACCAATTGCGCCACGGAGACATGAAACATACTGAAGTCTCCCTATTACCAGTTAGCTAATTCACTTTCAATGTTTTAATAGCACATCTGACGAGCCAGTAAACACAGTTCCAAGACAAAAACTACCGTTGCGCTTACATTTAACGTTACATTACGAATCGGAAGCAGTGGTAGGAATATCTAATTCATGTGATCGAAATTTCTGTACATCGCGTCCCGGGTGGGCTTGAACCACCAACCTTTCGGTTAACAGCCGAACGCGCTAACCAATTGCGCCACGGAGACATGAAACATACTGAAGTCTCCCTATTCACGAGTTAGCTAATTCACTTTCAATGTTTTAATAGCACATCTGACGAGCCAGTAAACACAGTTCCAAGACAAAAACTACCGTTGCGCTTACATTTAACGTGACATTACGAATCGGAAGCAGTGGTAGCAATATCTATTCATGTGATCGAAATTTCTGTACATCGCGTCCCGGGTGGGCTTGAACCACCAACCTTTCGGTTAACAGCCGAACGCGCTAACCAATTGCGCCACGGAGACATGAAACATACTGAAGTCTCCCTATTCACCAGTTAGCTAATGCACTTTCAATGTTTTTAATAGCACATCTGACGATGCCAGTAAACACAGTTCCAAGACAAAAACTACCGTTGCGCTTACATTTAACGTGATTTACGAATCGGAAGCAGTGGTAGGAATATCTAATTCATGTGATCGAAATTTCTGTACATCGCGTCCCCGGGTGGGCTTGAACCACCAACCTTTCGGTTAACAGCCGAACGCGCTAACCAATTGCGCCACGGAGACATGAAACATACTGAAGTCTCCCTATTCACGAGTTAGCTAATGCACTTTCAATGTTTTTAATAGCACATCTGACGATGCCAGTAAACACAGTTCCAAGACAAAAACTACCGTTGTACTTACATTTAACTGACATTACGAAATCGGAAGCAGTGGTAGCAATATCTTATTCATGTGATCGAAATAGATGTACATCGCGTCCCGGGTGGGCTTGAACCACCAACCTTTCGGTTAACAGCCGAACGCGCTAACCAATTGCGCCACGGAGACATGAAACATACTGAAGTCTCCCTATTCACCAGTTAGCTAATGCACTTTCAATGTTTTAATAGCACATCTGACGATGCCAGTAAACACAGTTCCAAGACAAAAACCGTTGCACTTACATTTAACGTGACATTACGAATCGGAAGCAGTGGTAGCAATATCTTATTCATGTGATCGAAATAGCTGTACATCGCGTCCCGGGTGGGCTTGAACCACCAACCTTTCGGTTAACAGCCGAACGCGCTAACCAATTGCGCCACGGAGACATGAAACATACTGAAGTCTCCCTATTCACCAGTTAGCTAATTCACTTTCAATGTTTTAATAGCACATCTGACGATGCCAGTAAACACAGTTCCAAGACAAAAACTACCGTTGCGCTTACATTTAACGTGACATTACGAATCGGAAGCAGTGGTAGGAATATCTATTCATGTGATCGAAATTTCTGTACATCGCGTCCCGGGTGGGCTTGAACCACCAACCTTTCGGTTAACAGCCGAACGCGCTAACCAATTGCGCCACGGAGACATGAAACATACTGAAGTCTCCCTATTCACGAGTTAGCTAATGCACTTTCAATGTTTTTAATAGCACATCTGACGATGCCAGTAAACACAGTTCCAAGACAAAAACTACCATTGTACTTACATTTAACTTGACATTACGAATCGGAAACAGTGGTAGCAATATCTTATTCATGAGATCGAAATAGATGTACATCACGTCCCCGGGTGGGTTTGAACCACCAACCTTTCGGTTAACAGCCGAACGCGCTAACCAATTGCGCCACGGAGACATGAAACATACTGAAGTCTCCCTATTGACCAGTTAGCTAATGCACTTTCAATGTTTTTTAATAGCATATCTGACGATGCCAGTAAACACAGTTCCAAGACAAAAACTACCGTTGCACTTACATTTAACGTGACATTACGAATCGGAAGCAGTGGTAGCAATATCTTATTCATGTGATCGAAATAGCTGTACATCGCGTCCCGGGTGGGCTTGAACCACCAACCTTTCGGTTAACAGCCGAACGCGCTAACCAATTGCGCCACGGAGACATGAAACATACTGAAGTCTCCCTATTCACGAGTTAGCTAATGCACTTTCAATGTTTTTTAATAGCACATCTGACGATGCCAGTAAACACAGTTCCAAGACAAAAACTACCGTTGCGCTTACATTTAACGTGACATTACGAATCGGAAGCAGTGGTAGGAATATCTAATTCATGTGATCGAAATTTCTGTACATCGCGTCCCCGGGTGGGCTTGAACCACCAACCTTTCGGTTAACAGCCGAACGCGCTAACCAATTGCGCCACGGAGACATGAAACATACTGAAGTCTCCCTATTCACGAGTTAGCTAATGCACTTTCAATGTTTTTTAATAGCACATCTGACGATGCCAGTAAACACAGTTCCAAGACAAAAACTACCGTTGTACTTACATTTAACTTGACATTACGAATCGGAAGCAGTGGTAGCAATATCTTATTCATGAGATCGAAATAGATGTACATCACGTCCCCGGGTGGGCTTGAACCACCAACCTTTCGGTTAACAGCCGAACGCGCTAACCAATTGCGCCACGGAGACATGAAACATACTGAAGTCTCCCTATACCAGTTAGCTAATTCACTTTCAATGTTTTAATAGCACATCTGACGAGCCAGTAAACACAGTTCCAAGACAAAAACTACCGTTGCGCTTACATTTAACGTTACATTACGAATCGGAAGCAGTGGTAGGAATATCTAATTCATGTGATCGAAATTTCTGTACATCGCGTCCCGGGTGGGCTTGAACCACCAACCTTTCGGTTAACAGCCGAACGCGCTAACCAATTGCGCCACGGAGACATGAAACATACTGAAGTCTCCCTATTCACGAGTTAGCTAATTCACTTTCAATGTTTTTAATAGCACATCTGACGAGCCAGTAAACACAGTTCCAAGACAAAAACTACCGTTGCGCTTACATTTAACGTGACATTACGAATCGGAAGCAGTGGTAGGAATATCTAATTCATGTGATCGAAATTTCTGTACATCGCGTCCCGGGTGGGCTTGAACCACCAACCTTTCGGTTAACAGCCGAACGCGCTAACCAATTGCGCCACGGAGACATGAAACATACTGAAGTCTCCCTATTCACGAGTTAGCTAATGCACTTTCAATGTTTTTAATAGCACATCTGACGATGCCAGTAAACACAGTTCCAAGACAAAAACTACCGTTGCGCTTACATTTAACGTGACATTACGAATCGGAAGCAGTGGTAGGAATATCTAATTCATGTGATCGAAATTTCTGTACATCGCGTCCCCGGGTGGGCTTGAACCACCAACCTTTCGGTTAACAGCCGAACGCGCTAACCAATTGCGCCACGGAGACATGAAACATACTGAAGTCTCCCTATTACCAGTTAGCTAATGCACTTTCAATGTTTTTAATAGCACATCTGACGATGCCAGTAAACACAGTTCCAAGACAAAAACTACCGTTGCGCTTACATTTAACGTGACATTACGAATCGGAAGCAGTGGTAGCAATATCTAATTCATGTGATCGAAATTCTGTACATCGCGTCCCGGGTGGGCTTGAACCACCAACCTTTCGGTTAACAGCCGAACGCGCTAACCAATTGCGCCACGGAGACATGAAACATACTGAAGTCTCCCTATTCACGAGTTAGCTAATGCACTTTCAATGTTTTTAATAGCACATCTGACGATGCCAGTAAACACAGTTCCAAGACAAAAACTACCGTTGTACTTACATTTAACTTGACATTACAATCGGAAACAGTGGTAGCAATATCTATTCATGATCGAAATAGATGTACATCACGTCCCGGGTGGGCTTGAACCACCAACCTTTCGGTTAACAGCCGAACGCGCTAACCAATTGCGCCACGGAGACATGAAACATACTGAAGTCTCCCTATTCACAGTTAGCTAATGCACTTTCAATGTTTTTTAATAGCACATCTGACGATGCCAGTAAACACAGTTCCAAGACAAAAACTACCGTTGCACTTACATTTAACGTGACATTACGAATCGGAAGCAGTGGTAGCAATATCTTATTCATGTGATCGAAATAGCTGTACATCGCGTCCCGGGTGGGCTTGAACCACCAACCTTTCGGTTAACAGCCGAACGCGCTAACCAATTGCGCCACGGAGACATGAAACATACTGAAGTCTCCCTATTCACGAGTTAGCTAATTCACTTTCAATGTTTTAATAGCACATCTGACGAGCCAGTAAACACAGTTCCAAGACAAAAACTACCGTTGCACTTACATTTAACGTGACATTACGAATCGGAAGCAGTGGTAGGAATATCTATTCATGTGATCGAAATTTCTGTACATCGCGTCCCGGGTGGGCTTGAACCACCAACCTTTCGGTTAACAGCCGAACGCGCTAACCAATTGCGCCACGGAGACATGAAACATACTGAAGTCTCCCTATTCACGAGTTAGCTAATGCACTTTCAATGTTTTTAATAGCACATCTGACGATGCCAGTAAACACAGTTCCAAGACAAAAACTACCGTTGTACTTACATTTAACTTGACATTACGAATCGGAAACAGTGGTAGCAATATCTTATTCATGTGATCGAAATTGTACATCGCGTCCCCGGGTGGGCTTGAACCACCAACCTTTCGGTTAACAGCCGAACGCGCTAACCAATTGCGCCACGGAGACATGAAACATACTGAAGTCTCCCTATTCACCAGTTAGCTAATTCACTTTCAATGTTTTAATAGCACATCTGACGATGCCAGTAAACACAGTTCCAAGACAAAAACTACCGTTGCGCTTACATTTAACGTTACATTACGAATCGGAAGCAGTGGTAGCAATATCTTATTCATGTGATCGAAATTTCTGTACATCGCGTCCCGGGTGGGCTTGAACCACCAACCTTTCGGTTAACAGCCGAACGCGCTAACCAATTGCGCCACGGAGACATGAAACATACTGAAGTCTCCCTATTCACGAGTTAGCTAATTCACTTTCAATGTTTTAATAGCACATCTGACGAGCCAGTAAACACAGTTCCAAGACAAAAACTACCGTTGCGCTTACATTTAACGTGACATTACGAATCGGAAGCAGTGGTAGCAATATCTTATTCATGAGATCGAAATAGTACATCGCGTCCCGGGTGGGCTTGAACCACCAACCTTTCGGTTAACAGCCGAACGCGCTAACCAATTGCGCCACGGAGACATGAAACATACTGAAGTCTCCCTATTCACCAGTTAGCTAATTCACTTTCAATGTTTTAATAGCACATCTGACGAGCCAGTAAACACAGTTCCAAGACAAAAACTACCGTTGCGCTTACATTTAACGTTACATTACGAATCGGAAGCAGTGGTAGGAATATCTAATTCATTGATCGAAATTTCTGTACATCGCGTCCCGGGTGGGCTTGAACCACCAACCTTTCGGTTAACAGCCGAACGCGCTAACCAATTGCGCCACGGAGACATGAAACATACTGAAGTCTCCCTATTCACGAGTTAGCTAATGCACTTTCAATGTTTTAATAGCACATCTGACGATGCCAGTAAACACAGTTCCAAGACAAAAACTACCGTTGCGCTTACATTTAACGTGACATTACGAAATCGGAAGCAGTGGTAGCAATATCTTATTCATGTGTATCGAAATTTCTGTACATCGCGTCCCCGGGTGGGCTTGAACCACCAACCTTTCGGTTAACAGCCGAACGCGCTAACCAATTGCGCCACGGAGACATGAAACATACTGAAGTCTCCCTATTCACGTTAGCTAATGCACTTTCAATGTTTTTAATAGCACATCTGACGATGCCAGTAAACACAGTTCCAAGACAAAAACTACCTTTACATTTAACGTTGACATTACGAATCGGAAGCAGTGGTAGCAATATCTTATTCATGTGATCGAAATTGTACATCGCGTCCCGGGTGGGCTTGAACCACCAACCTTTCGGTTAACAGCCGAACGCGCTAACCAATTGCGCCACGGAGACATGAAACATACTGAAGTCTCCCTATTCACCAGTTAGCTAATTCACTTTCAATGTTTTAATAGCACATCTGACGATGCCAGTAAACACAGTTCCAAGACAAAAACTACCGTTGCGCTTACATTTAACGTTACATTACGAATCGGAAGCAGTGGTAGCAATATCTTATTCATTGATCGAAATTTCTGTACATCGCGTCCCCGGGTGGGCTTGAACCACCAACCTTTCGGTTAACAGCCGAACGCGCTAACCAATTGCGCCACGGAGACATGAAACATACTGAAGTCTCCCTATTCACCAGTTAGCTAATGCACTTTCAATGTTTTTAATAGCACATCTGACGATGCCAGTAAACACAGTTCCAAGACAAAAACTACCGTTGCACTTACATTTAACGTGACATTACGAATCGAAGCAGTGGTAGCAATATCTTATTCATGTGATCGAAATAGCTGTACATCGCGTCCCGGGTGGGCTTGAACCACCAACCTTTCGGTTAACAGCCGAACGCGCTAACCAATTGCGCCACGGAGACATGAAACATACTGAAGTCTCCCTATTCACGAGTTAGCTAATGCACTTTCAATGTTTTAATAGCACATCTGACGATGCCAGTAAACACAGTTCCAAGACAAAAACTACCGTTGCGCTTACATTTAACGTGACATTACGAATCGGAAGCAGTGGTAGGAATATCTATTCATGTGATCGAAATTTCTGTACATCGCGTCCCGGGTGGGCTTGAACCACCAACCTTTCGGTTAACAGCCGAACGCGCTAACCAATTGCGCCACGGAGACATGAAACATACTGAAGTCTCCCTATTCACGAGTTAGCTAATGCACTTTCAATGTTTTTAATAGCACATCTGACGATGCCAGTAAACACAGTTCCAAGACAAAAACTACCGTTGCGCTTACATTTAACGTGACATTACGAATCGGAAGCAGTGGTAGGAATATCTATTCATGTGATCGAAATTTCTGTACATGCGTCCCGGGTGGGCTTGAACCACCAACCTTTCGGTTAACAGCCGAACGCGCTAACCAATTGCGCCACGGAGACATGAAACATACTGAAGTCTCCCTATTCACGAGTTAGCTAATGCACTTTCAATGTTTTAATAGCACATCTGACGATGCCAGTAAACACAGTTCCAAGACAAAAACTACCGTTGTACTTACATTTAACGTGACATTACGAAATCGGAAACAGTGGTAGCAATATCTTATTCATGTGATCGAAATAGTGTACATCGCGTCCCCGGGTGGGCTTGAACCACCAACCTTTCGGTTAACAGCCGAACGCGCTAACCAATTGCGCCACGGAGACATGAAACATACTGAAGTCTCCCTATTCACCAGTTAGCTAATTCACTTTCAATGTTTTAATAGCACATCTGACGATGCCAGTAAACACAGTTCCAAGACAAAACTACCGTTGCACTTACATTTAACGTGACATTACGAATCGGAAGCAGTGGTAGCAATATCTTATTCATGTGATCGAAATAGCTGTACATCGCGTCCCGGGTGGGCTTGAACCACCAACCTTTCGGTTAACAGCCGAACGCGCTAACCAATTGCGCCACGGAGACATGAAACATACTGAAGTCTCCCTATTCACCAGTTAGCTAATTCACTTTCAATGTTTTAATAGCACATCTGACGAGCCAGTAAACACAGTTCCAAGACAAAAACTACCGTTGCGCTTACATTTAACGTGACATTACGAATCGGAAGCAGTGGTAGGAATATCTAATTCATGTGATCGAAATTTCTGTACATCGCGTCCCGGGTGGGCTTGAACCACCAACCTTTCGGTTAACAGCCGAACGCGCTAACCAATTGCGCCACGGAGACATGAAACATACTGAAGTCTCCCTATTCACGAGTTAGCTAATGCACTTTCAATGTTTTTTAATAGCACATCTGACGATGCCAGTAAACACAGTTCCAAGACAAAAACTACCGTTGCACTTACATTTAACGTGACATTACGAATCGGAAGCAGTGGTAGCAATATCTTTTCATGTGATCGAAATAGCTGTACATCGCGTCCCGGGTGGGCTTGAACCACCAACCTTTCGGTTAACAGCCGAACGCGCTAACCAATTGCGCCACGGAGACATGAAACATACTGAAGTCTCCCTATTCACGAGTTAGCTAATGCACTTTCAATGTTTTTAATAGCACATCTGACGATGCCAGTAAACACAGTTCCAAGACAAAAACTACCGTTGCTTACATTTAACGTTGACATTACGAATCGGAAGCAGTGGTAGCAATATCTTATTCATGATCGAAATAGCTGTACATCGCGTCCCGGGTGGGCTTGAACCACCAACCTTTCGGTTAACAGCCGAACGCGCTAACCAATTGCGCCACGGAGACATGAAACATACTGAAGTCTCCCTATTCACCAGTTAGCTAATGCACTTTCAATGTTTTTAATAGCACATCTGACGATGCCAGTAAACACAGTTCCAAGACAAAAACTACCGTTGCGCTTACATTTAACGTGACATTACGAATCGGAAGCAGTGGTAGCAATATCTAATATCATGTGATCGAAATTTCTGTACATCGCGTCCCGGGTGGGCTTGAACCACCAACCTTTCGGTTAACAGCCGAACGCGCTAACCAATTGCGCCACGGAGACATGAAACATACTGAAGTCTCCCTATTCACGAGTTAGCTAATGCACTTTCAATGTTTTAATAGCACATCTGACGATGCCAGTAAACACAGTTCCAAGACAAAAACTACCGTTGCGCTTACATTTAACGTGACATTACGAATCGGAAGCAGTGGTAGGAATATCTATTCATGTGATCGAAATTTCTGTACATCGCGTCCCCGGGTGGGCTTGAACCACCAACCTTTCGGTTAACAGCCGAACGCGCTAACCAATTGCGCCACGGAGACATGAAACATACTGAAGTCTCCCTATTACCAGTTAGCTAATGCACTTTCAATGTTTTTAATAGCACATCTGACGATGCCAGTAAACACAGTTCCAAGACAAAAACTACCGTTGCGCTTACATTTAACGTGATTACGAATCGGAAGCAGTGGTAGGAATATCTAATTCATGTGATCGAAATTTCTGTACATCGCGTCCCCGGGTGGGCTTGAACCACCAACCTTTCGGTTAACAGCCGAACGCGCTAACCAATTGCGCCACGGAGACATGAAACATACTGAAGTCTCCCTATTCACGAGTTAGCTAATGCACTTTCAATGTTTTTAATAGCACATCTGACGATGCCAGTAAACACAGTTCCAAGACAAAAACTACCGTTGCTTACATTTAACGTGACATTACGAATCGGAAGCAGTGGTAGCAATATCTTATTCATGTGATCGAAATATGTACATCGCGTCCCGGGTGGGCTTGAACCACCAACCTTTCGGTTAACAGCCGAACGCGCTAACCAATTGCGCCACGGAGACATGAAACATACTGAAGTCTCCCTATTCACCAGTTAGCTAATTCACTTTCAATGTTTTTAATAGCACATCTGACGATGCCAGTAAACACAGTTCCAAGACAAAAACTACCGTTGCACTTACATTTAACGTGACATTACGAATCGGAAGCAGTGGTAGCAATATCTTATTCATGTGATCGAAATAGCTGTACATCGCGTCCCGGGTGGGCTTGAACCACCAACCTTTCGGTTAACAGCCGAACGCGCTAACCAATTGCGCCACGGAGACATGAAACATACTGAAGTCTCCCTATTCACCAGTTAGCTAATGCACTTTCAATGTTTTAATAGCACATCTGACGATGCCAGTAAACACAGTTCCAAGACAAAAACTACCGTTGCGCTTACATTTAACGTGACATTACGAATCGGAAGCAGTGGTAGGAATATCTAATTCATGTGATCGAAATTTCTGTACATCGCGTCCCGGGTGGGCTTGAACCACCAACCTTTCGGTTAACAGCCGAACGCGCTAACCAATTGCGCCACGGAGACATGAAACATACTGAAGTCTCCCTATTCACCAGTTAGCTAATGCACTTTCAATGTTTTTAATAGCACATCTGACGATGCCAGTAAACACAGTTCCAAGACAAAAACTACCGTTGCGCTTACATTTAACGTGACATTACGAATCGGAAGCAGTGGTAGGAATATCTAATTCATGTGATCGAAATTTCTGTACATGCGTCCCCGGGTGGGCTTGAACCACCAACCTTTCGGTTAACAGCCGAACGCGCTAACCAATTGCGCCACGGAGACATGAAACATACTGAAGTCTCCCTATTCACGAGTTAGCTAATGCACTTTCAATGTTTTTAATAGCACATCTGACGATGCCAGTAAACACAGTTCCAAGACAAAAACTACCGTTGTACTTACATTTAACGTGACATTACGAATCGGAAAGTGGTAGCAATATCTATTCATGATCGAAATGTACATCGTCCCCGGGTGGGCTTGAACCACCAACCTTTCGGTTAACAGCCGAACGCGCTAACCAATTGCGCCACGGAGACATGAAACATACTGAAGTCTCCCTATTCACGAGTTAGCTAATGCACTTTCAATGTTTTAATAGCACATCTGACGATGCCAGTAAACACAGTTCCAAGACAAAAACTACCGTTGCGCTTACATTTAACGTGACATTACGAATCGGAAGCAGTGGTAGAATATCTATTCATGATCGAAATTTCTGTACATCGCGTCCCGGGTGGGCTTGAACCACCAACCTTTCGGTTAACAGCCGAACGCGCTAACCAATTGCGCCACGGAGACATGAAACATACTGAAGTCTCCCTATTCACCAGTTAGCTAATGCACTTTCAATGTTTTTAATAGCACATCTGACGATGCCAGTAAACACAGTTCCAAGACAAAAACTACCGTTGCACTTACATTTAACGTGACATTACGAATCGGAAGCAGTGGTAGTAATCTATTCATGTGATCGAAATAGCTGTACATCGCGTCCCGGGTGGGCTTGAACCACCAACCTTTCGGTTAACAGCCGAACGCGCTAACCAATTGCGCCACGGAGACATGAAACATACTGAAGTCTCCCTATTCACCAGTTAGCTAATGCACTTTCAATGTTTTAATAGCACATCTGACGATGCCAGTAAACACAGTTCCAAGACAAAAACTACCGTTGCGCTTACATTTAACGTTCATTACGAATCGGAAGCAGTGGTAGGAATATCTAATTCATTGATCGAAATTTCTGTACATCGCGTCCCGGGTGGGCTTGAACCACCAACCTTTCGGTTAACAGCCGAACGCGCTAACCAATTGCGCCACGGAGACATGAAACATACTGAAGTCTCCTATTCGAGTTAGCTAATCACTTTCAATGTTTTAATAGCACATCTGACGATGCAGTAAACACAGTTCCAAGACAAAACTACCGTTGCTTACATTTAACGTGACATTACGAATCGGAAGCAGTGGTAGGAATATCTATTCATGTGATCGAAATTTCTGTACATCGCGTCCCCGGTGGGCTTGAACCACAACCTTTCGGTTAACAGCCGAACGCGCTAACCAATTGCGCCACGGAGACATGAAACATACTGAAGTCTCCCTATTACCAGTTAGCTAATGCACTTTCAATGTTTTTAATAGCATCTGACGATGCCAGTAAACACAGTTCCAAGACAAAAACTACCGTTGCGCTTACATTTAACGACATTAAATCGGAGCAGTGGTAGGAATATCTATTCATGTGATCGAAATTTCTGTACATCGCGTCCCCGGGTGGGCTTGAACCACCAACCTTTCGGTTAACAGCCGAACGCGCTAACCAATTGCGCCACGGAGACATGAAACATACTGAAGTCTCCCTATTCACGAGTTAGCTAATGCACTTTCAATGTTTTTAATAGCACATCTGACGATGCCAGTAAACACAGTTCCAAGACAAAAACTACCGTTGTACTTACATTTAACTGACATTACGAAATCGGAAACAGTGGTAGCAATATCTTATTCATGTGATCGAAATAGATGTACATCGCGTCCCGGGTGGGCTTGAACCACCAACCTTTCGGTTAACAGCCGAACGCGCTAACCAATTGCGCCACGGAGACATGAAACATACTGAAGTCTCCCTATTCACCAGTTAGCTAATGCACTTTCAATGTTTTAATAGCACATCTGACGATGCCAGTAAACACAGTTCCAAGACAAAAACTACCGTTGCACTTACATTTAACGTGACATTACGAATCGGAAGCAGTGGTAAGATCTTATTCATGTGATCGAAATAGCTGTACATCGCGTCCCCGGGTGGGCTTGAACCACCAACCTTTCGGTTAACAGCCGAACGCGCTAACCAATTGCGCCACGGAGACATGAAACATACTGAAGTCTCCCTATTCACGAGTTAGCTAATTCACTTTCAATGTTTTAATAGCACATCTGACGAGCCAGTAAACACAGTTCCAAGACAAAAACTACCGTTGCGCTTACATTTAACGTGACATTACGAATCGGAAGCAGTGGTAGCAATATCTTATTCATGTGATCGAAATTTCTGTACATCGCGTCCCCGGGTGGGCTTGAACCACCAACCTTTCGGTTAACAGCCGAACGCGCTAACCAATTGCGCCACGGAGACATGAAACATACTGAAGTCTCCCTATTCACCAGTTAGCTAATGCACTTTCAATGTTTTTAATAGCACATCTGACGATGCCAGTAAACACAGTTCCAAGACAAAAACTACCGTTGCGCTTACATTTAACGTGACATTACGAATCGGAAGCAGTGGTAGGAATATCTAATTCATGTGATCGAAATTTCTGTACATGCGTCCCGGGTGGGCTTGAACCACCAACCTTTCGGTTAACAGCCGAACGCGCTAACCAATTGCGCCACGGAGACATGAAACATACTGAAGTCTCCCTATTCACGAGTTAGCTAATGCACTTTCAATGTTTTTAATAGCACATCTGACGATGCCAGTAAACACAGTTCCAAGACAAAAACTACCGTTGCACTTACATTTAACGTGACATTACGAATCGGAAGCAGTGGTAGCAATATCTTATTCATGTGATCGAAATAGCTGTACATCGCGTCCCGGGTGGGCTTGAACCACCAACCTTTCGGTTAACAGCCGAACGCGCTAACCAATTGCGCCACGGAGACATGAAACATCTGAAGTCTCCCTATTCACCAGTTAGCTAATGCACTTTCAATGTTTTTAATAGCACATCTGACGATGCCAGTAAACACAGTTCCAAGACAAAAACTACCGTTGCACTTACATTTAACGTGACATTACGAATCGGAAGCAGTGGTAGCAATATCTTATTCATGTGATCGAAATAGCTGTACATCGCGTCCCGGGTGGGCTTGAACCACCAACCTTTCGGTTAACAGCCGAACGCGCTAACCAATTGCGCCACGGAGACATGAAACATACTGAAGTCTCCCTATTCACCAGTTAGCTAATGCACTTTCAATGTTTTTAATAGCACATCTGACGATGCCAGTAAACACAGTTCCAAGACAAAAACTACCGTTGCGCTTACATTTAACGTGACATTACGAATCGGAAGCAGTGGTAGGAATATCTAATTCATGTGATCGAAATTTCTGTACATCGCGTCCCGGGTGGGCTTGAACCACCAACCTTTCGGTTAACAGCCGAACGCGCTAACCAATTGCGCCACGGAGACATGAAACATACTGAAGTCTCCCTATTCACGAGTTAGCTAATGCACTTTCAATGTTTTTAATAGCACATCTGACGATGCCAGTAAACACAGTTCCAAGACAAAAACTACCGTTGCGCTTACATTTAACGTGACATTACGAATCGGAAGCAGTGGTAGGAATATCTTATTCATGTGATCGAAATTTCTGTACATCGCGTCCCCGGGTGGGCTTGAACCACCAACCTTTCGGTTAACAGCCGAACGCGCTAACCAATTGCGCCACGGAGACATGAAACATACTGAAGTCTCCCTATTCACAGTTAGCTAATGCACTTTCAATGTTTTTAATAGCACATCTGACGATGCCAGTAAACACAGTTCCAAGACAAAAACTACCGTTGCGCTTACATTTAACGACATTTACGAATCGGAAGCAGTGGTAGGAATATCTAATTCATGTGATCGAAATTTCTGTACATCGCGTCCCCGGGTGGGCTTGAACCACCAACCTTTCGGTTAACAGCCGAACGCGCTAACCAATTGCGCCACGGAGACATGAAACATACTGAAGTCTCCCTATTCACGAGTTAGCTAATGCACTTTCAATGTTTTTAATAGCACATCTGACGATGCCAGTAAACACAGTTCCAAGACAAAAACTACCCTTGTACTTACATTTAACTTGACATTACGAAATCGGAAACAGTGGTAGCAATATCTTATTCATGATCGAAATAGATGTACATCACGTCCCGGGTGGGCTTGAACCACCAACCTTTCGGTTAACAGCCGAACGCGCTAACCAATTGCGCCACGGAGACATGAAACATACTGAAGTCTCCCTATTCACCAGTTAGCTAATGCACTTTCAATGTTTTTAATAGCACATCTGACGATGCCAGTAAACACAGTTCCAAGACAAAAACTACCGTTGCACTTACATTTAACGTGACATTACGAATCGGAAGCAGTGGTAGCAATATCTTATTCATGTGATCGAAATAGCTGTACATCGCGTCCCGGGTGGGCTTGAACCACCAACCTTTCGGTTAACAGCCGAACGCGCTAACCAATTGCGCCACGGAGACATGAAACATACTGAAGTCTCCCTATTCACAGTTAGCTAATTCACTTTCAATGTTTTAATAGCACATCTGACGATGCCAGTAAACACAGTTCCAAGACAAAAACTACCGTTGCACTTACATTTAACGTGACATTACGAATCGGAAGCAGTGGTAGCAATATCTATTCATGTGATCGAAATTTCTGTACATCGCGTCCCGGGTGGGCTTGAACCACCAACCTTTCGGTTAACAGCCGAACGCGCTAACCAATTGCGCCACGGAGACATGAAACATACTGAAGTCTCCCTATTCACGAGTTAGCTAATGCACTTTCAATGTTTTTTAATAGCACATCTGACGATGCCAGTAAACACAGTTCCAAGACAAAAACTACCGTTGCTTACATTTAACTTGACATTACGAATCGGAAGCAGTGGTAGGAATATCTATTCATGTGATCGAAATTGTACATCGCGTCCCCGGGTGGGCTTGAACCACCAACCTTTCGGTTAACAGCCGAACGCGCTAACCAATTGCGCCACGGAGACATGAAACATTCTGAAGTCTCCCTAT
>JASGCC010003464.1:0-23869 GCA_030067915.1 Hydractinia echinata | reverse complement strand
CTTCACATTATAAGTTCTTCTGTTTAAGACGCCTGACCACGGCTTCGTTACATTGTACCCACATTTATCAACCTTGAATGCTGTCTCGTAACCTGAATCGTTAGAACAACTATTACCGTCTATTCTTTAAAATTTCTTTTACAATATTTCTCCTTCACAATTTGGAACACCTTTTGATAGTGTCCAAAACACAGCAAGGTCAAGATCGCTATCAATTAATTTTTGAAGAACTTCTGCTTCTTTAAAGTCATAATTCCTACCATTCGGCGAAAATAAGTCCCTTTTTTCTCGAACTGTCCTAAGATGATGATACTTCGTAAATGGTAAAACCTTCATCTATTAAGCTCACATCTGGCACTTTGGGATTATATAATTTCCTTGTCCATGCATTTTCTCAAGGAACCCTGCACCATAATTTAAAACCATCAACTCTTAGCTTCATGATGAAACCGGCGAAATCTACCAAACCAAAGACTCGAAAATCTCAGTGATACTTCACAGACAAGATCTTTAGTTATTTTCTCTTGACAAAATCTGTAATATCAGTTTGTCAAAGTTTCAATTTTCTTCAAAATTTGAACCAACTCCTTATTCCGCCATTATTTTGTGTTTTCTTTATTTTCTACTTTTGGCGGAAACTGGAACAAAATGGTTTTCAGCGTATTACCTTAATCACAAAACTGCATAAAGACAAAACCGCAATAATGATGAAACCGCATAATGCACAAAAACCGCATAATGCACCGCAACGCGCAATAATGACGAAACTGCATAATGAGAAACCGATAATGATGAAACCGCATAATGACGAAAACCGCATAAATGACGAAAACGCCATAATGGAACGAAACCGCAAAATGAATGAACTCAGCACCTAATGACGAACACGCATAAACCGAATGAAAGAAACCACATAACAAATTAACCTAACTGCATAACCAAATCACTCAAACCCACATAACCAGACTAATATAACCAAGCACTACAACCGGACATGACAACATCGCATAACTGAATAAAGCAATCACAAACCAATATTAGAAAATCTGGAAGGTAACCAAATAAAGAGATCTCAGAAAGGTTGATACCGTTTTGCCGAATGCCTTATTCGCATAAGGCACCGTCATGGCATTTCCTATGTTTGAACGTATCAAATACCCAGCGCCAAACCACTTGTGGCACATTGATACCAATCACAAGCTGATACGATGGTACTTTGTTCATTTTTGGAGCAATTGATGGATTCAGCCGCCTTCCAGTCTCACTCACATGCCTTAGTAATAACAAAGCAGACACAGTGTTGGAATGCTTCAAAAGGGCTGTCAACAGTTTTGGTCTGCCTAGTAGAGTACGATCTGATCAGGGGCGTGAAAACGTGTTTGTTGCCGACTTTTATGCTCCAACATCGTGGTTCAAACAGAGGAAGTATGATAACCGGTAAAAGCACACATAATCAACGTATAGAACGGTTATGGAAGAGACGTTTACAATGGAGTATTAGGATTTTTCTACGAACTTTTTACTTTCATGGAGGAGAACAACATTTTAAGATCCATTGAGTGACATAGATATAGCAGCACTTCATTTTGTATTTGTACCCGTAATTAATAACAGACTTGATATTTGGCGCAAGGCGTGGTCAAATCATCGTATTCGCAAAATCAGATCCTCACCAACGCGACCATGGCTTTCTGGACAAATCAACTTTCCTGTAGACGCACCTTTAACTATTGAAGATATCGCTCATTATGGAGTTGATGGTAATGTGAACACAGTTTGATTATGTTGAGGATGAACGGCCTATCTATATTGCACCACCCATGGTATATTGACCGACGAGGTTATAGCTACCTTAACAGGAAAATTTGCACCAATCTCCCTTTTCAAGTCATGGCATGCGATTTGTTCATAGAGGCAAAAATAAGCTACAACAACTTTAAATTTTACTTTACTTTTTTTTCTCTTTAAATAAGATTGTAGAAGTATATGAAATATGTAACAAAATATAATTTATGTCTATCTATCGTCTCACTTGTCCCTTACAAAGAACACCCATATACCAAGTACGTAAAACAAAGTAGCTGAAAAAGTTGTTCGCATGGTGGATGCTCTGCTAGATTAAATAAAACAAGTTAAAGAGTAAAACAATCAAAACGTGTTAAAAACATGGAAAAACAATTCTAGAGAACCAAAATAAAACAAAAATGAAAAGCCAGTAAAAATCTCACAATATTTACACCGTTCCAAAATAGCAGTTGGTGAAAGCATAATCATACAGGGGGGTATATAAATTTTCATCAGGGATAAGCGGGATTCCTAATGATGGTCTCGGTATGCGAATTTGGTTGATGCAGGTGCGTGCAGTTGGTATGAATTTTCCTTTTTCCACCACTTCATCGAAAATCAAATGGGTTCCAACTCATAGCCCAACAATGGCTCTTCGTCAGTGCCAGTGGTAAACTTAAGAATGACCTAACGAAATGCTTCCTCTGCGACCACCTGAAGTTATAAGAAAAAACTGAATTCTAATCAAGTGTGTCCGCTGCAACCCCCCCCCCCCCCCCCCCCCCACAGAAATACAGAAAAAGAACGAAACTTACTTGCAGATTCTCTCATATACTTTAGACATTTGCCGTAGACTTCATTTTCCAAAGCTCTTTTATTAGACCCGATTTCACTAAATCAGATCTAGATCGTCAATGACATTGCTACCAGAAAGTAACGTATCAGTGCATGATTCAACGTGGTCTCTTAATATTGAGACAGAAAACAGCTGATTGCAAGATACACATTTCTCTTTAAGACTAGATGTACTGTTTCGTGCTGAATCTTTTAATGGTAGTATAGACAGTGAATTTTGAATCGGACGGATGTATAATTTGCCTTGTCGAACTGAACGTTTCAAGTTTTCCACATCCATACAGCCACTAATTGGTTCCAGTAATTTGCAGTTTGGTACACAACGAAGTAACTCAAATCCACCACACCCTTTCAATTTTGGATATCCCACAGTCAAACCACTTTCATCACCATCTTTATCTGAAGAAGTAAGTGCTCTGTACACTTTCTCCTCTTTATCTTCCACATTGAAAACAATCTTCCGGTATCCTAACCCAGCATTCTCTAAGACTTGTTTCTCTGTTGGTGTTGGGACTTTTTCTGCACAATTGTCAGCCAGGCAAATAAACTTTCCTGTCCAAGTAAGCACCTTCTGCTTCTTGTTGGTGATCGTTTGACCACTGGCACTGCGAGCTCCCCCTCTCCTTCTGGAGGTAAACAACACATTCCTTTCTTCCTGGGGAGAACAAAAACTACCACTGTTTGGTTCGGCATTTAATGAAAGAAAGCTGTTTGTTAACGCTGATGACGATGTTGTAGCTGCTGTTAGTTTATTATGATTGCGACAGTATGATCTTACTCTTATTCGGTCACCCAAGCACTTAACGCCTAATTTTTTCAGATCATCATCACTCGCTGCTGCTAAGATGCTGAAGTCCACTCTCTCTTGCTTAAACTTTTCCATGAGATGAGGCAATCCGACCTCCAACAACAATTTTTCCAAAAAATCAGACTGTTGCTGCACTGCCATCTTGAATTTTTCACTTGTTTATAAATGTACTTTCCGCGTATTGCCTCTATCCTACCCTTGGGCAGCAAGCAGGACGGGCGGAAAGGCGGGAAGAGAAAGGAGAGAAAGGGGCGGAAAAACCGCATAATGACGAAACCGCATAATGATGAAACCGCATAATGATGAAACCGCATAATGACGAAACCGCATAATGACGAAACCGCATAATGATGAAACCGCATAATGACGAAACCGCATAATGACGAAACCGCATAATGATGAAACCGCATAGTGACGAAACCGCATAATGACGAAACCGCATAATGGCAAAACCACATAATGACGAAACCGCATAACCGAATGAAGAAACCACATAACCAAATTACCTAACTGCATAACCAAACGACGTAACCACATAACCGAACTAAGTAACCACACAACCGAATGACAACATCGCATAACTGAATAAAGCAATCACATAACCAAATATTAGAATCGGATAACCAAATAAAGAGATCTCAGAAAGTTGATAGTTTGCCGAATGCCTTATTCGCATAAGGCAGTCATGGCTTTCCATACTCATCCGCGAAATTAAGTTCCCGCGAAAAATTAAAACATTCCTCATCCGCGAAAATAAGTCCCCGCGAAATGCTAAAATTTCGCGGAAGAGCTCAACCGCGAAATTTAATCCCCGCGAAAATTTATCCCATTAAAGAATGTAGCTGTGATTGTCACATACTTGTTTGGCATGAAAACAGTGAGTTTTTGGCCTTTATTTCGAAGAATTGTATTCATGACACTAGGGAAACTCTTTTTAATTTGTTTTTACATTTTCAGACAATCCCCCACAAAAATTATGAGACAAACTAATTTTTTTGCAAATTTATGTCCCAATTCATGGTTGAGGGTAGTAGCTGCCTGTGCTGAGCGAATCTCCAGTAAGGCAACATTGATTTACAGGTTTACAGTATGTCGTAAATCAAGTGAAGCGCATACACAATTATAGTGTTGCGACTGTAACATATTTTTCCAAAAATAACTTTCCCGCAACGATAGCTGAAATAAAAAAAGAGTTTACAAACCGTTACTCCATCATAGCAAAAACAATCGGTCATTATTATTTTATTTTGCAGAATAAGTTTTTGCGAAAGTTAAAAAATTTATCGTGACACTGGGCTGAGCGCTTAGTACAGTTAAACGGTGTTGCACAGGCGTATAGGTATAATACCCTTTTGAAAAAACTTTCTCGCAGACTCTGTTGAATTGAAAACACAAGAAACAGTCCATTGCTAACACAGGGCTGAGCGGTTAGTCCAGGTAAACAGTGTTGAACATTCATACAGGTGTGATTCCCGAGAAAGTATAAAAATTAATTGTTACAGTGGGCTGACCCCTTAGTATAGGTAAACCAGGTTGTACATGCGCATAGACATAACAGGGTTTTACAAAAAAACAGTCTGTTGTTAACACTGGGCTAACCGCTTAGTACAGTTAAACATAGTTGAACAGGTGAATAAGCGTAATTTACCCTTTTCAAAAAAAACTTCATTGCAACTTCGGTTTAAATGAAAAACACAGGGAACAGGCTGTCGTTACCGACCCGTCCAGCTAAAACAATTGCTCAGCCATTTTATTTGCAGAAAAAGTTTTCAGGAAAATAATAAAAGATGTATATAGCTAGCTACCTAGCTAATTACTATCTCGCCTGCGAGGATAGTATTGGTTTCCAACTCGTAACTGGCTAACTATGTCCCAAATGGTCAATTGCAACGTGACAGATTTAAACTTCGTACCTAAACTCTCTAAGTACTTAGAAGTCATCTAAATGACGTTTCAGGCCAAAATTGGTATTTGTTTTCGACAAAATTTGGCACAGTTAACAAAAAAAGTATGCTGAACATAATGGTGACATCATAATTTTGATTTGTGTCACCTAAATGTCATTTTAGGCCAAAATTGGTCCAAAAATTAAAACCACTTCATTTTCGACTAAATTTGGTACAGTTAACAAATAAAGTATACTGAACATGATAGTGACATCAAAGTGTTAATTTTTTGTCACCTAAATGCCGTTTAAGACCATAAACGTTTCAATCGCGCGACTCTAACCATGAATGATAGGCTGTATTTTTTGTTAGCAGAAATTGTAGAATTGGGTGGCAGTGTCGATGTTTCATAGTTGTGCATTTTTAATAGCGAGATAGTTTATGCAGCGCCTGCATCTTGTTGCATTTAGCATAAGAATTATTGCTTAAGAATGTTGTTGTAGCCAAACTGCATTTTTATACTCTCACTTTTTAGCCAAAGATAGGAGCTAGCTAAATGGCTACAGTCTCAACACAAAAATAAATGGTGGGTAGGATAAAAAGCTGTTATACCATACAGAATAGTAATAAGTAAGGTTCTAGCTAGCTAGCCTCCAAAATCTTCGTTCCTAGCCAAAAATCCTAAAACTGGTGCGTTTAAGATCTGTACGTGACTAAAAATGTGACAATTATTTTTCTTAACACTTTAGAACATACAAAAAACCAATATTACGAAAATAAAAAGGTTATAGAAGACAAAAAGGTGAAACAGACTTACAAACAGCACTGACCACCATTACTTTAAAAACTAAAATGGCCATCATGTTTCGGTCCTCATGTTTCTTCGTTGTGCGAGCGGTCAAAACAAAGTCAGTAAAACTGTCAGTAAACTGTCCCATTTGTTTTCTGTAGCTCCTGACGAAAACGGCGATTGAGGTCATGGGGAAAATTATTAATAAAAATGGCGTTTTAAAATAATGCATTCATTTTTATCACTAAATTTATTTTTCTCACTTATGGTAATAAATTAAAGTAACTCAATTAATTAAAGAAATAAATTAATTTTTAGAATTTATTTTAATCAATAATAAGATTTGCGATTAAACAACCCCCTGGTTTCTAAAAATCGCGGAAAGATCAAAGGAATATCGGTAACCCTTTTGAACAGACAGACAGATGGAATACGGCTATTATTATAGAGACTAGCCGGGAAACCCGGCGTCGAAACGCCAGGGTAAGTCACAAGTCAAGGTGTGACCTGGCGTTGAACACTCTGTGGAGCGCTTAATAAGAGCCGTAAACTGTGCCACACGGTCAGGTGGAGAGCTTTAGTACAGGTATGCAGTTAATCGAGTAAAGCCGAAATAAAATTTAGCCGAAATAAAAACACAATTTACAACCTTTTATTACCCCGTCATAGGAAAAACAATTGGTCAATATTATTTTATTTTGCAGAATAATTTTCTGTGAAAGTTAAAAAATTAATCGTGACACCGAGCTGAGCGCTTAGTACAGGTAAACCGTGTCGCACATGCGTTTAGGCTTAATACCCTTAATACCCTCAAAAAAACTGAATATATTGCAGCTTTGGTTTACAAAACACAGGATACACTCTGTTGAAACGCCGAGTTAAGCCACAAGTAACTGTGTTACCCGGCGTTAAATACCAGAATGAGTGATTAATAAGAACCGTCAACTGTGCCACACATTCAGGTAAGACGCTTTAGTACAGACATATAGTGTGCAGAAAATCAAGTGAAGTGCACACAACTTTATGGTGTTTCCGGTGCAATATACTATTCAAAAAATAAGTTTCGACAACTTAGGTAAAATAAAAACACAGTTACAATTCATTGTTACCCCGTCAAGCTGAGCGCTTAGTATAAGTAAACAATGTGTAGTTTTTTCTGCAAAAAACGTTATCACAACTTCAGTTAAACAGAACACAGGAAACATCCCGGTTGTCAACACCAGACTGAGTACTTAAGAGTTAAACCGTGTCATAAATGAGCATAGGGCTAATACTATTTTCCAAAAATCTTTATCGCTTTGGTTTTAAAAGAAATCAGGAAACAGTCTGGCGTTACCCAGTCCAGTTAAAAAAATTACTCAGCAATTTAATTTTGCAGAATAAATTTTCATAACAGTATTAAAATCTGTGGCCACCTGACAGTATTTAGCATACTTATTTAAGGAATGTTGTTGGTAGCCAAACTGTACTTCGCTACTTTAACCTTTTAGTTAGAGGTAGCTACACAGGAAACAGCCGGTTGTTAACACTGGACTGAACGGTTAATACAGGTAAACTGTGTCGCACATGATTATAGGCGTAACACCATTTTTCAAAAAACTTTCTCGCAGCTTCGGTTAAAAAAAATTCAAAAAACGTAAGTTTTCATAGCAGTAATAAAATTGGTAGCTGCCTAACTGCATTTAGCATAAGAATAAAGAATTGTGTTGCAGCCAAACTGCATTTGGCTACTTTCACTTTTTAGCCAGAGGTAGCTGAAAGGAGCTAGCTAGGTATAACCCAACTCCAACATAAAAATAAATAACAATATACCAAACTGAATAAAAACTTTAGAAGAATAGGAATAAATAAAGATAGCTATAGCTAGCTGCCTTAAAATCTACGTTTTGTAGCTAGCCAAAAACTTAAAATTGGTTTGTTCAAGATTTATACATAGCTAGAAAACGTGATGAAATATTCACCTTAACATGTGAAAACATACAGAAACTAAATATTCCTATAGGTACAAAGCATTTAGAGAGAAAAGGATCAAAAGGAGACCTACAAACCTCACAACATCACTGTTAAACCAAAAATGACCTTCGTAAGTTAAGCATGGGTCCTCCGTCGGCATGCTGAGGCCGCGAAGAACATGGATTGGTTATTAGTGACAATCGAGCCTCGTGATTGGTTAAAACGCGTGAGCGGTAAAAACCAAGCCGCAAAAAACGGGGTCTGCCGGGGCTCCAAAATAAAGCAGCAGGACCGCGGGGATTGTCCGTCCCCTCGCTACTTACGACGCCATGTTGCGCACAAACAAACAGATGGAATACGGCTATTATAATAGAGACTAGCCGGGAAACCCGGCGTCTAACCGCCGGATTAAGCCACAAGTAAAGGTGTGACCCGGCGTTGAACACTCTGTGGAGCGCTTAATAAGAGCCGTAAACTGTGCCACACGGTCAGGTGGAGCGCTTTAGTACAGGTATACAGTATGTTTTAAATCAAATGAAGCGCATACACCATTATGGTGTTGCGACTGTAACATGTTTTTCAAAAGATCAATTTCCCGCAACGATAGCTGAAATAAAAATAGAGTTTACAAACCGTTGTTACCCTGTTATAGCAAATCGGTCAATATTATTTTATTTTGCGGAATAAGTTTTTGTGAATGTTAAGAAGTTAATTGTGACACCGGGCTGAGCGCTTACTACAGTTAAACCGTGTTGCACAGCGTATAGTAGGGATAATACCCTTTTGAAAAAAACTTTCTCGCAGACACAGGGCTGAGCGGTTAGTCCTGGGAAACAGTGTTGCATATCCGTACAGGCGTGATTCCCGAGAAAGTTTAAAAATTAATTGTCAAAGTGGGCTGACCTTAGTACAGGTAAACCGTGTTGCACATGCCCATAGGCGTAACAGCCTTTTACAAAAAACAGTCTGTTTTTAACACTGGGCTAACCGCTTAGTACAGTTAAACATAGTTGAAAAGGTATAATACCCTTTTCCAGAGAAACTCCAGAAAATCATTTCCAGAAAATATTCCAGAAAATCATTGCAACTTCGGTTTAAATAAAAACACAGGGAACAGCCTGTCGTTACCCGTCCAGCTAAAACAATTGCTCAGCCATTTTATTTACAGAAAAAGTTTTCAGGGAAATAATAAAATATGTAGCTACCTCTAGCTAACTGCATTTAGCATAACAATTATACTCTCAATTTTTAGCCAAAGGTAGGAGCTAGCTAAATGGCTACAGTATCAACATAAAAATAAATGTTGGATAGGATAAAAAGCTCTTATACCATACAGATTAGTAATAAGGAAGGCTCTAGCTAGCTAGCCTTCAAAATCTTCGTTCCTAGCCAAAAATCCTAGAACTGGTGCGTTTAAGATCTGTACGAGACTAAAAACGTGACAATATATTTATCTTAGCATGTAAAAACATACAGAAAACAAATATTTCCAAAGTAAAAAGCTTTTAGAACACAAAAAGGTCAAACAGATTAACAAACCTAACACTACTGACCACGACCACTTTCAAAACCAAAATGGCCTTCGTATTAATGTTTCTTCGTTGGCATGTCCAGGCCGCGAAAGTCTTGGATTGGTTTTTTAAAGAATCAGGAGTTTTGATTGGTATATACGTGCGAGCGGTCAAAACAAAGCCAGTTAAACTGTGAGTAAAACTGTCCTATTTGTTTTCTGTGGCTCCTGAGCGGAATCGGCGATTAAGATTACGGGGGTAATTATTATTAAAAATGGCGTATTAAAATAATGCATTCATTTTGTTCACTTAAGTTATTATTTAATTAAAGTTAATCAATTAAAGTAATTTAATTATTTAAAAAAATAAATTAATTTCTGGAATTTATTTTAATCAATAATAAGATTTCCGATTAAACAACCCCCTGGTTCCTATAAACTCGCGGAAAGATCAAAGGAATATCGGTAACCCTTTTGAACAGACAAAATACGGCTATTATTATAGAGAATAGCCGGGAAACTCAGCGTCGAAACGCCGGGGTAAGCCACAAGTCAAGGTGTGACCCGGCGTTGAACGCCCCAAGGAGCGCTTAATAAGAACCGCATACTGTGCGACACGGTCAGGTGGAGCGCTTTAGTACATGCATGCAGTATGTCGTTAATCAGTTGAAGCGCATAAACCATTGTAGTGTTGCGACTTTTTTTAAAAATTATATTTTCCGCAACAATAGCTGAAATAAAAACGGAGTTTACAAACCGTTGTTACCCTGTCATAGCAAAAACAATCGGTCAATATTATTTTATTTTGCAGAATAATTGTCTGTGAAAGTTAAAAAATTAATCGTGACACCGAGATGAGCGCTTAGTACATGTAAACCGTGTCGCACATGCGTTTAGGCTTAATACCCTTTTCAAAGAAGCTGTATTGCAGCTTTGGTTTACAAAATACTGGATACACTCTGTTGAAACGCCGGGTTAAGCCACAAGTAACTGTGTTACCCGGCTTGAACACCCGAATAAGTGATTAATAAGAACCGTCAACTGTGCCACACATTCAGGCAAGTATGTAGTAAATCAAGTGAAGCGCACAGAATTTATGGTGTTTCCGGTGTAATAAATTTTGCAAAAAATAACTTTCGACATTTTAAGCAGAAATGAAAACACAGATTACAATCCGTTGTTATTCCGTCACAGCAAAATCAATTATATATTCGATATAATTTTTTAAAAACACACGAAACAGCCCGTTGTTTACACTGGACTGAGCGCTTTGTACATATATATACACCGTGTCGCACATGAGTATAGGCGGGTTTTAAAAATGAGGAAACAGCCTGGCGGTCCAGTTAAGAAAAATACTTAGCAATTTTATTTTGCAGAAAAATGTTCATAACAGTAACAAAAGCTGCAGCCACCTGACTGTATTTAGCATAATTAGTATTAGGAATGTTAGTAGCCAAACTGAATTTGGCTACTTTCATTTTTCAGTTAGAGGTAGCTAAAAAAGGCTAGCTAGATAGCCACAACACCAAATACAAACGGGTAATAGTATAACAAACTGAATAAAAACTTCAAAGGAATAGGAATAAGTAAAGCTAAATTATAGCTAGCTAGCTAGCTTGCCAAGCTGGTTCAAAATCTACGTTCCTTGCCAAAATCTTAAAATTGGTGATTTAAGATTTGTACGTGGATAAAAAAACGTAAAAATATATGTGCCTTAACATGAGAAAACAAATACTACAACATTAAAAAGCTTATAAAAGACAAAAAGGTCAAACAGATCTGCAAACCTGACACCATCACTTCCAAACTTAAATGGGCTCCGTAGCATGTTTTTGTTGTTTACCCGGTTTTGGCGTGATTCCGAAATTATTCCGAAATTAAGCTGCGTCCAACCGAAAAGCAGAGGTCCGTAAAAATCGGGCTCTGCTCTATTTTTCCGAAAAAGCTGCGCGCAACCATTTTGAACACACATAATACGGCTATTATTATAGAGATAGTCGGGGTAAGCCAGAAGTCAAGGTGTGCCCCGGCGTTGTTAACACAGGACTGAGAGGTTAGTCCAGGTAAACAGTGTTGCACATCCGTACAGGCGTGATTACCGAGAAAGTTTACAAAATAATTTTCTCAGTGGGTTGACCCCTTAATAGAGGTAAGCCGGGTTGCACATGCGCATAGGCGTAACAGCCTTTTAAAAAAAACTGTGTTGTTAACAATGGCCTATGCGCTTAGCACAGTTAAACAGAGCTGAACAGGCGTATAGGCGTAAAACCCTTTTCAAAAAAACTTCATTGCAACTTCGGTTTAAATAAAAACATAGGGAACAGGCTGTCGTTACCCGTCCAGCTAAAACAATCGCTCAGTCATTTTATCTTCAGAAGTTTTCAGGAAAATAATAAAAGATGTAGCTAGCTACCTAGCTATAACTGCATTTAGCATAAGAATTATTGCTTAAAAGAATATTGTCGTAGCCAAACTGCATTTTTATACTCTCACTTATTTAGCCAAAGATAGGAGCTAGCTAAATGGCTACAGCCTCAACGTAAAAATAAATGTTGGGTAGGATAAAAGCTCTTATGCCATACAGAGTAGTAATAAGTAAGGCTCTAGATGACTAGCTAGGTAGCAAAATCTTCGTCTCTTTAATAATAGCCGTATTTTGTCTGTCTGTCCGCGAAAGCCGCGTCCTGTTACGGAAACACGAAGTGCGATATATAAAGGACGGGCGACCCCGTGGATTTTTCCATGGGTTAACGACTAGTCTCTTTAATAATAGCCGTCGTCTGTCTGTCTGTGTGTCCGCGAAAGCCGCGTCCCGTTACGGGAACACGAAATTTTGTAAATTACGCACCGATACCAAATGCGATATATTCTTACCGACTTTGTTTTGACCGCTCGCACGTGGTATACCAATCACGACGCCTGATTCTTTAAAAACCAAACCAAGATTTTCGCTTAAAAAAACAATCCAATATTTTCGCTGCTGGACGAGGGCCATTTTGACGAAGGCCATTTTGATTTTGAAAGTGGTCATGTGTGGTCAGGTTTGTAGGCTTTTTATCTTCTGAAAGCTTTATATTTTTGTTATATTTGTTTTCTGTTTGTTTTTAATGTTAAGATAAATATATTGTCACGTTTTTTAGCCACGTAAAGATCTTAAACGCACCAGTTTTAGATTTTTTGGTAGGAACGAAGATTTTGCTACCTAGCTAGTCATCTAGAGCCTTACTTATTACTACTCTGTATGGCATAAGAGCTTTTATCCTACCCAACATTTATTTTTACGTTGAGGCTGTAGCCATTTAGCTAGCTCCTATCTTTGGCTAAATAAGTGAGAGTATAAAAATGCAGTTTGGCTACGACAATATTCTTTTAAGCAATAATTCTTATGCTAAATGCAGTTATAGCTAGGTAGCTAGCTACATCTTTTATTATTTTCCTGAAAACTTCTGAAGATAAAATGACTGAGCGATTGTTTTAGCTGGACGGGTAACGACAGCCTGTTCCCTATGTTTTTATTTAAACCGAAGTTGCAATGAAGTTTTTTTGAAAAGGGTTTTACGCCTATACGCCTGTTCAGCTCTGTTTAACTGTGCTAAGCGCATAGGCCATTGTTAACAACACAGTTTTTTTTAAAAGGCTGTTACGCCTATGCGCATGTGCAACCCGGCTTACCTCTATTAAGGGGTCAACCCACTGAGAAAATTATTTTGTAAACTTTCTCGGTAATCACGCCTGTACGGATGTGCAACACTGTTTACCTGGACTAACCTCTCAGTCCTGTGTTAACAACGCCGGGGCACACCTTGACTTCTGGCTTACCCCGACTATCTCTATAATAATAGCCGTATTATGTGTGTTCAAAATGGTTGCGCGCAGCTTTTTCGGAAAAATAGAGCAGAGCCCGATTTTTACGGACCTCTGCTTTTCGGTTGGACGCAGCTTAATTTCGGAATAATTTCGGAATCACGCCAAAACCGGGTAAACAACAAAAACATGCTACGGAGCCCATTTAAGTTTGGAAGTGATGGTGTCAGGTTTGCAGATCTGTTTGACCTTTTTGTCTTTTATAAGCTTTTTAATGTTGTAGTATTTGTTTTCTCATGTTAAGGCACATATATTTTTACGTTTTTTTATCCACGTACAAATCTTAAATCACCAATTTTAAGATTTTGGCAAGGAACGTAGATTTTGAACCAGCTTGGCAAGCTAGCTAGCTAGCTATAATTTAGCTTTACTTATTCCTATTCCTTTGAAGTTTTTATTCAGTTTGTTATACTATTACCCGTTTGTATTTGGTGTTGTGGCTATCTAGCTAGCCTTTTTAGCTACCTCTAACTGAAAAATGAAAGTAGCCAAATTCAGTTTGGCTACTAACATTCCTAATACTAATTATGCTAAATACAGTCAGGTGGCTGCAGCTTTTGTTACTGTTATGAACATTTTTCTGCAAAATAAAATTGCTAAGTATTTTTCTTAACTGGACCGCCAGGCTGTTTCCTCATTTTTAAAACCCGCCTATACTCATGTGCGACACGGTGTATATATATGTACAAAGCGCTCAGTCCAGTGTAAACAACGGGCTGTTTCGTGTGTTTTTAAAAAATTATATCGAATATATAATTGATTTTGCTGTGACGGAATAACAACGGATTGTAATCTGTGTTTTCATTTCTGCTTAAAATGTCGAAAGTTATTTTTTGCAAAATTTATTACACCGGAAACACCATAAATTCTGTGCGCTTCACTTGATTTACTACATACTTGCCTGAATGTGTGGCACAGTTGACGGTTCTTATTAATCACTTATTCGGGTGTTCAAGCCGGGTAACACAGTTACTTGTGGCTTAACCCGGCGTTTCAACAGAGTGTATCCAGTATTTTGTAAACCAAAGCTGCAATACAGCTTCTTTGAAAAGGGTATTAAGCCTAAACGCATGTGCGACACGGTTTACATGTACTAAGCGCTCATCTCGGTGTCACGATTAATTTTTTAACTTTCACAGACAATTATTCTGCAAAATAAAATAATATTGACCGATTGTTTTTGCTATGACAGGGTAACAACGGTTTGTAAACTCCGTTTTTATTTCAGCTATTGTTGCGGAAAATATAATTTTTAAAAAAAGTCGCAACACTACAATGGTTTATGCGCTTCAACTGATTAACGACATACTGCATGCATGTACTAAAGCGCTCCACCTGACCGTGTCGCACAGTATGCGGTTCTTATTAAGCGCTCCTTGGGGCGTTCAACGCCGGGTCACACCTTGACTTGTGGCTTACCCCGGCGTTTCGACGCTGAGTTTCCCGGCTATTCTCTATAATAATAGCCGTATTTTGTCTGTTCAAAAGGGTTACCGATATTCCTTTGATCTTTCCGCGAGTTTATAGGAACCAGGGGGTTGTTTAATCGGAAATCTTATTATTGATTAAAATAAATTCCAGAAATTAATTTATTTTTTTAAATAATTAAATTACTTTAATTGATTAACTTTAATTAAATAATAACTTAAGTGAACAAAATGAATGCATTATTTTAATACGCCATTTTTAATAATAATTACCCCCGTAATCTTAATCGCCGATTCCGCTCAGGAGCCACAGAAAACAAATAGGACAGTTTTACTCACAGTTTAACTGGCTTTGTTTTGACCGCTCGCACGTATATACCAATCAAAACTCCTGATTCTTTAAAAAACCAATCCAAGACTTTCGCGGCCTGGACATGCCAACGAAGAAACATTAATACGAAGGCCATTTTGGTTTTGAAAGTGGTCGTGGTCAGTAGTGTTAGGTTTGTTAATCTGTTTGACCTTTTTGTGTTCTAAAAGCTTTTTACTTTGGAAATATTTGTTTTCTGTATGTTTTTACATGCTAAGATAAATATATTGTCACGTTTTTAGTCTCGTACAGATCTTAAACGCACCAGTTCTAGGATTTTTGGCTAGGAACGAAGATTTTGAAGGCTAGCTAGCTAGAGCCTTCCTTATTACTAATCTGTATGGTATAAGAGCTTTTTATCCTATCCAACATTTATTTTTATGTTGATACTGTAGCCATTTAGCTAGCTCCTACCTTTGGCTAAAAATTGAGAGTATAATTGTTATGCTAAATGCAGTTAGCTAGAGGTAGCTACATATTTTATTATTTCCCTGAAAACTTTTTCTGTAAATAAAATGGCTGAGCAATTGTTTTAGCTGGACGGGTAACGACAGGCTGTTCCCTGTGTTTTTATTTAAACCGAAGTTGCAATGATTTTCTGGAATATTTTCTGGAAATGATTTTCTGGAGTTTCTCTGGAAAAGGGTATTATACCTTTTCAACTATGTTTAACTGTACTAAGCGGTTAGCCCAGTGTTAAAAACAGACTGTTTTTTGTAAAAGGCTGTTACGCCTATGGGCATGTGCAACACGGTTTACCTGTACTAAGGTCAGCCCACTTTGACAATTAATTTTTAAACTTTCTCGGGAATCACGCCTGTACGGATATGCAACACTGTTTCCCAGGACTAACCGCTCAGCCCTGTGTCTGCGAGAAAGTTTTTTTCAAAAGGGTATTATCCCTACTATACGCTGTGCAACACGGTTTAACTGTAGTAAGCGCTCAGCCCGGTGTCACAATTAACTTCTTAACATTCACAAAAACTTATTCCGCAAAATAAAATAATATTGACCGATTTGCTATAACAGGGTAACAACGGTTTGTAAACTCTATTTTTATTTCAGCTATCGTTGCGGGAAATTGATCTTTTGAAAAACATGTTACAGTCGCAACACCATAATGGTGTATGCGCTTCATTTGATTTAAAACATACTGTATACCTGTACTAAAGCGCTCCACCTGACCGTGTGGCACAGTTTACGGCTCTTATTAAGCGCTCCACAGAGTGTTCAACGCCGGGTCACACCTTTACTTGTGGCTTAATCCGGCGGTTAGACGCCGGGTTTCCCGGCTAGTCTCTATTATAATAGCCGTATTCCATCTGTTTGTTTGTGCGCAACATGGCGTCGTAAGTAGCGAGGGGGACGGACAATCCCCGCGGTCCTGCTGCTTTATTTTGGAGCCCCGGCAGACCCCGTTTTTTGCGGCTTGGTTTTTACCGCTCACGCGTTTTAACCAATCACGAGGCTCGATTGTCACTAATAACCAATCCATGTTCTTCGCGGCCTCAGCATGCCGACGGAGGACCCATGCTTAACTTACGAAGGTCATTTTTGGTTTAACAGTGATGTTGTGAGGTTTGTAGGTCTCCTTTTGATCCTTTTCTCTCTAAATGCTTTGTACCTATAGGAATATTTAGTTTCTGTATGTTTTCACATGTTAAGGTGAATATTTCATCACGTTTTCTAGCTATGTATAAATCTTGAACAAACCAATTTTAAGTTTTTGGCTAGCTACAAAACGTAGATTTTAAGGCAGCTAGCTATAGCTATCTTTATTTATTCCTATTCTTCTAAAGTTTTTATTCAGTTTGGTATATTGTTATTTATTTTTATGTTGGAGTTGGGTTATACCTAGCTAGCTCCTTTCAGCTACCTCTGGCTAAAAAGTGAAAGTAGCCAAATGCAGTTTGGCTGCAACACAATTCTTTATTCTTATGCTAAATGCAGTTAGGCAGCTACCAATTTTATTACTGCTATGAAAACTTACGTTTTTTGAATTTTTTTTAACCGAAGCTGCGAGAAAGTTTTTTGAAAAATGGTGTTACGCCTATAATCATGTGCGACACAGTTTACCTGTATTAACCGTTCAGTCCAGTGTTAACAACCGGCTGTTTCCTGTGTAGCTACCTCTAACTAAAAGGTTAAAGTAGCGAAGTACAGTTTGGCTACCAACAACATTCCTTAAATAAGTATGCTAAATACTGTCAGGTGGCCACAGATTTTAATACTGTTATGAAAATTTATTCTGCAAAATTAAATTGCTGAGTAATTTTTTTAACTGGACTGGGTAACGCCAGACTGTTTCCTGATTTCTTTTAAAACCAAAGCGATAAAGATTTTTGGAAAATAGTATTAGCCCTATGCTCATTTATGACACGGTTTAACTCTTAAGTACTCAGTCTGGTGTTGACAACCGGGATGTTTCCTGTGTTCTGTTTAACTGAAGTTGTGATAACGTTTTTTGCAGAAAAAACTACACATTGTTTACTTATACTAAGCGCTCAGCTTGACGGGGTAACAATGAATTGTAACTGTGTTTTTATTTTACCTAAGTTGTCGAAACTTATTTTTTGAATAGTATATTGCACCGGAAACACCATAAAGTTGTGTGCACTTCACTTGATTTTCTGCACACTATATGTCTGTACTAAAGCGTCTTACCTGAATGTGTGGCACAGTTGACGGTTCTTATTAATCACTCATTCTGGTATTTAACGCCGGGTAACACAGTTACTTGTGGCTTAACTCGGCGTTTCAACAGAGTGTATCCTGTGTTTTGTAAACCAAAGCTGCAATATATTCAGTTTTTTTGAGGGTATTAAGGGTATTAAGCCTAAACGCATGTGCGACACGGTTTACCTGTACTAAGCGCTCAGCTCGGTGTCACGATTAATTTTTAACTTTCACAGAAAATTATTCTGCAAAATAAAATAATATTGACCAATTGTTTTTCCTATGACGGGGTAATAAAAGGTTGTAAATTGTGTTTTTATTTCGGCTAAATTTTATTTCGGCTTTACTCGATTAACTGCATACCTGTACTAAAGCTCTCCACCTGACCGTGTGGCACAGTTTACGGCTCTTATTAAGCGCTCCACAGAGTGTTCAACGCCAGGTCACACCTTGACTTGTGACTTACCCTGGCGTTTCGACGCCGGGTTTCCCGGCTAGTCTCTATAATAATAGCCGTATTCCATCTGTCTGTCTGTTCAAAAGGGTTACCGATATTCCTTTGATCTTTCCGCGATTTTTAGAAACCAGGGGGTTGTTTAATCGCAAATCTTATTATTGATTAAAATAAATTCTAAAAATTAATTTATTTCTTTAATTAATTGAGTTACTTTAATTTATTACCATAAGTGAGAAAAATAAATTTAGTGATAAAAATGAATGCATTATTTTAAAACGCCATTTTTATTAATAATTTTCCCCATGACCTCAATCGCCGTTTTCGTCAGGAGCTACAGAAAACAAATGGGACAGTTTACTGACAGTTTTACTGACTTTGTTTTGACCGCTCGCACAACGAAGAAACATGAGGACCGAAACATGATGGCCATTTTAGTTTTTAAAGTAATGGTGGTCAGTGCTGTTTGTAAGTCTGTTTCACCTTTTTGTCTTCTATAACCTTTTTATTTTCGTAATATTGGTTTTTTGTATGTTCTAAAGTGTTAAGAAAAATAATTGTCACATTTTTAGTCACGTACAGATCTTAAACGCACCAGTTTTAGGATTTTTGGCTAGGAACGAAGATTTTGGAGGCTAGCTAGCTAGAACCTTACTTATTACTATTCTGTATGGTATAACAGCTTTTTATCCTACCCACCATTTATTTTTGTGTTGAGACTGTAGCCATTTAGCTAGCTCCTATCTTTGGCTAAAAAGTGAGAGTATAAAAATGCAGTTTGGCTACAACAACATTCTTAAGCAATAATTCTTATGCTAAATGCAACAAGATGCAGGCGCTGCATAAACTATCTCGCTATTAAAAATGCACAACTATGAAACATCGACACTGCCACCCAATTCTACAATTTCTGCTAACAAAAAATACAGCCTATCATTCATGGTTAGAGTCGCGCGATTGAAACGTTTATGGTCTTAAACGGCATTTAGGTGACAAAAAATTAACACTTTGATGTCACTATCATGTTCAGTATACTTTATTTGTTAACTGTACCAAATTTAGTCGAAAATGAAGTGGTTTTAATTTTTGGACCAATTTTGGCCTAAAATGACATTTAGGTGACACAAATCAAAATTATGATGTCACCATTATGTTCAGCATACTTTTTTTGTTAACTGTGCCAAATTTTGTCGAAAACAAATACCAATTTTGGCCTGAAACGTCATTTAGATGACTTCTAAGTACTTAGAGAGTTTAGGTACGAAGTTTAAATCTGTCACGTTGCAATTGACCATTTGGGACATAGTTAGCCAGTTACGAGTTGGAAACCAATACTATCCTCGCAGGCGAGATAGTAATTAGCTAGGTAGCTAGCTATATACATCTTTTATTATTTTCCTGAAAACTTTTTCTGCAAATAAAATGGCTGAGCAATTGTTTTAGCTGGACGGGTCGGTAACGACAGCCTGTTCCCTGTGTTTTTCATTTAAACCGAAGTTGCAATGAAGTTTTTTTTGAAAAGGGTAAATTACGCTTATTCACCTGTTCAACTATGTTTAACTGTACTAAGCGGTTAGCCCAGTGTTAACAACAGACTGTTTTTTTGTAAAACCCTGTTATGTCTATGCGCATGTACAACCTGGTTTACCTATACTAAGGGGTCAGCCCACTGTAACAATTAATTTTTATACTTTCTCGGGAATCACACCTGTATGAATGTTCAACACTGTTTACCTGGACTAACCGCTCAGCCCTGTGTTAGCAATGGACTGTTTCTTGTGTTTTCAATTCAACAGAGTCTGCGAGAAAGTTTTTTCAAAAGGGTATTATACCTATACGCCTGTGCAACACCGTTTAACTGTACTAAGCGCTCAGCCCAGTGTCACGATAAATTTTTTAACTTTCGCAAAAACTTATTCTGCAAAATAAAATAATAATGACCGATTGTTTTTGCTATGATGGAGTAACGGTTTGTAAACTCTTTTTTTATTTCAGCTATCGTTGCGGGAAAGTTATTTTTGGAAAAATATGTTACAGTCGCAACACTATAATTGTGTATGCGCTTCACTTGATTTACGACATACTGTAAACCTGTAAATCAATGTTGCCTTACTGGAGATTCGCTCAGCACAGGCAGCTACTACCCTCAACCATGAATTGGGACATAAATTTGCAAAAAAATTAGTTTGTCTCATAATTTTTGTGGGGGATTGTCTGAAAATGTAAAAACAAATTAAAAAGAGTTTCCCTAGTGTCATGAATACAATTCTTCGAAATAAAGGCCAAAAACTCACTGTTTTCATGCCAAACAAGTATGTGACAATCACAGCTACATTCTTTAATGGGATAAATTTTCGCGGGGATTAAATTTCGCGGTTGAGCTCTTCCGCGAAATTTTAGCATTTCGCGGGGACTTATTTTCGCGGATGAGGAATGTTTTAATTTTTCGCGGGAACTTAATTTCGCGGATGAGTATGGAAAGCCATGACTGCCTTATGCGAATAAGGCATTCGGCAAACTATCAACTTTCTGAGATCTCTTTATTTGGTTATCCGATTCTAATATTTGGTTATGTGATTGCTTTATTCAGTTATGCGATGTTGTCATTCGGTTGTGTGGTTACTTAGTTCGGTTATGTGGTTACGTCGTTTGGTTATGCAGTTAGGTAATTTGGTTATGTGGTTTCTTCATTCGGTTATGCGGTTTCGTCATTATGTGGTTTTGCCATTATGCGGTTTCGTCATTATGCGGTTTCGTCACTATGCGGTTTCATCATTATGCGGTTTCGTCATTATGCGGTTTCGTCATTATGCGGTTTCATCATTATGCGGTTTCGTCATTATGCGGTTTCGTCATTATGCGGTTTCATCATTATGCGGTTTCATCATTATGCGGTTTCGTCATTATGCGGTTTTTCCGCCCCTTTCTCTCCTTTCTCTTCCCGCCTTTCCGCCCGTCCTGCTTGCTGCCCAAGGGTAGGATAGAGGCAATACGCGGAAAGTACATTTATAAACAAGTGAAAAATTCAAGATGGCAGTGCAGCAACAGTCTGATTTTTTGGAAAAATTGTTGTTGGAGGTCGGATTGCCTCATCTCATGGAAAAGTTTAAGCAAGAGAGAGTGGACTTCAGCATCTTAGCAGCAGCGAGTGATGATGATCTGAAAAAATTAGGCGTTAAGTGCTTGGGTGACCGAATAAGAGTAAGATCATACTGTCGCAATCATAATAAACTAACAGCAGCTACAACATCGTCATCAGCGTTAACAAACAGCTTTCTTTCATTAAATGCCGAACCAAACAGTGGTAGTTTTTGTTCTCCCCAGGAAGAAAGGAATGTGTTGTTTACCTCCAGAAGGAGAGGGGGAGCTCGCAGTGCCAGTGGTCAAACGATCACCAACAAGAAGCAGAAGGTGCTTACTTGGACAGGAAAGTTTATTTGCCTGGCTGACAATTGTGCAGAAAAAGTCCCAACACCAACAGAGAAACAAGTCTTAGAGAATGCTGGGTTAGGATACCGGAAGATTGTTTTCAATGTGGAAGATAAAGAGGAGAAAGTGTACAGAGCACTTACTTCTTCAGATAAAGATGGTGATGAAAGTGGTTTGACTGTGGGATATCCAAAATTGAAAGGGTGTGGTGGATTTGAGTTACTTCGTTGTGTACCAAACTGCAAATTACTGGAACCAATTAGTGGCTGTATGGATGTGGAAAACTTGAAACGTTCAGTTCGACAAGGCAAATTATACATCCGTCCGATTCAAAATTCACTGTCTATACTACCATTAAAAGATTCAGCACGAAACAGTACATCTAGTCTTAAAGAGAAATGTGTATCTTGCAATCAGCTGTTTTCTGTCTCAATATTAAGAGACCACGTTGAATCATGCACTGATACGTTACTTTCTGGTAGCAATGTCATTGACGATCTAGATCTGATTTAGTGAAATCGGGTCTAATAAAAGAGCTTTGGAAAATGAAGTCTACGGCAAATGTCTAAAGTATATGAGAGAATCTGCAAGTAAGTTTCGTTCTTTTTCTGTATTTCTGTGGGGGGGGGGGGGGGGGGGGGGTTGCAGCGGACACACTTGATTAGAATTCAGTTTTTTCTTATAACTTCAGGTGGTCGCAGAGGAAGCATTTCGTTAGGTCATATTCTTAAGTTTACCACTGGCACTGACGAAGAGCCATTGTTGGGCTATGAGTTGGAACCCAGTTTGATTTTCGATGAAGTGGTGGAAAAAGGAAAATTCATACCAACTGCACGCACCTGCATCAACCAAATTCGCATACCGAGACCATCATTAGGAATCCCGCTTATCCCTGATGAAAATTTATATACCCCCCTGTATGATTATGCTTTCACCAACTGCTATTTTGGAACGGTGTAAATATTGTGAGATTTTTACTGGCTTTTCATTTTTGTTTTATTTTGGTTCTCTAGAATTGTTTTTCCATGTTTTTAACACGTTTTGATTGTTTTACTCTTTAACTTGTTTTATTTAATCTAGCAGAGCATCCACCATGCGAACAACTTTTTCAGCTACTTTGTTTTACGTACTTGGTATATGGGTGTTCTTTGTAAGGGACAAGTGAGACGATAGATAGACATAAATTATATTTTGTTACATATTTCATATACTTCTACAATCTTATTTAAAGAGAAAAAAAAGTAAAGTAAAATTTAAAGTTGTTGTAGCTTATTTTTTGCCTCTATGAACAAATCGATGCCATGACTTGAAAAGGGAGATTGGTGCAAATTTTCCTGTAAGGTAGCTATAACCTCGTCGGTCAATATACCATGGAGTGGTGCAATATAGATAGGCCGTTCATCCTCAACATAATCAAACTGTGTTCACATTACCATCAACTCCATAATGAGCGATATCTTCAATAGTTAAAGGTGCGTCTACAGGAAAGTTGATTTGTCCAGAAAGCCATGGTCGCGTTGGTGAGGATCTGATTTTGCGAATACGATGATTTGACCACGCCTTGCGCCAAATATCAAGTCTGTTTTAATTACGGGTACAAATACAAATGAAGTGCTGCTATATCTATGTCACTCAATGGATCAAAATGTTGTTCTCCTCCATGAAAGTAAAAAGTTCGTAGAAAAATCCTAATACTCCATTGTAAACGTCTCTCCATAACCGTTCTATACGTTGATTATGTGTGCTTTTACCGGTTATCATACTTCCTCTGTTGAACCACGATGTTGGAGCATAAAGTCGGCAACAAACACGTTCACGCCCCTGATCAGATCGTACTCTACTAGGCAGACCAAAACTGTTGACAGCCTTTTGAAGCATTCCAACACTGTGTCTGCTTTGTTATTACTAAGGCATGTGAGTGAGACTGGAAGGCGGCTGAATCCATCAATTGCTCCAAAAATGACAAACGTACCATCGTATCAGCTTGTGATTGGTATCAATGTGCCACAAGTGGTTTGGCGCCTTCACATTATAAGTTCTACGTTTAAGACGACCACGG